>OZ019979.1:11870421-12037281 GCA_963970395.1 Ephialtes manifestator
GAACGGTTGGGCTCGAGTTAGACTCACATACTTTGTATCGGGATAATTCGCGCAAGGAATTATCATAATTAATTTCATTTTAAATAAATATCTTTTTACTTGGGAATCTCGTGGATTCTAATCCTTAAAGCGGAAAGATCCCCAAATTTTATCTATCCCGCCACTAATGCGACGATCTGATCACTGGTCGACCTTTTCGGGCACAACATTCTTTTCTACACTTGCGCGGACACTCGAAGCTCGAGCTCGGCTCGGCAACACTCTACGTGATACTAACACACACGAAAATTTCCGAGAATTTCGAAGCACTTTTTCTTTTAAATCGTATCCTAATAATTTTCGAAATTATTTACCCGATAAGGGTCCGAAATTTTCTTCCCATTCCCCACGTTGGGCGCCAAAAATTGTGACGGGCCCCTCGTGCAGGAATTTCGGGATCTGGACGAGGAGCAAACCGACCAAATATAACGTCGCCCTAAAATTTCCTCACTAGTATTTTATCACTCTCGTTGATTTCTTGGGCGCCAGGCTCTCTATTATTCCCCGAGAGCCAGGGATTATTTTATCTCTTCTTGATCTTCTTCGCCGGGCTGCCAGCTAGCTGGAAAGGGTGCAGTTCGCGGGCATGCAAAGTCAAATACGATAACACTAGATTCAAGTTTCAAAACAACGAGCTGTTCGTTTAATGAATTCAAGAAATTATCCACGTTAGAAAATTCATACAAGAGGTGACTAGAGTCCGAACAAAGCTTCGCGGATCTATCTCGCACGCGACGCTTCGATTTTCCAATAATCTATTTTTCTATTCGGGGAAGCCGACAAAACCGAGGAGAACTCTACAGACGCGGAACAATTGTATAAAGAATGGTGCACCACGTGCGCCTACCTTTTATATGCTGCCGGTCTGCGTCCTCGCAGCGATGCCGGTACTTTCTTGTCTCTGCTTCTACTTAATCCTCGGGGAAGAATCTTCCACTCAACACTATATTTTTGGGTTAATCCACTCAATTAATATTTCCGTGGGCTCGCGGAGGAATACTTTATTCTCGCTATGACGCTCGACGCGACGCAATAATTCCCGATACTGCACGAGTGCAGCTCGAGCGCGATCACTCTCTACTCTGTCTATCGATACTTCAGGCTAACGGTCCTATTCGAGGTTCCTCGCTAACTGAAAATCTTTTCGTTAATTCTCGCATGCAAGGCCGGGTTACGCGTGCCTCGGATGTCCGGGGTCGGGGTCACGGCCTGCCATCGACCGACTTCGTCGATCATCGAGCTGTCCCGCGCTCTCTCTTCCTCCATCCATCCTATATAGTCGCTAGCGTCTCACCGGGCCTTCGCTCTAATTCCAAGAATCCTGCAATACAATAATCGCGGCAGTCAAAGGTTCGTAAGACGCTACGAGTTTACCACGACAAGGAACGATTCGGTTGCTATGCTGGCTTTCGTGAGGCCTCGGTGCACGAGCACCCTAGGCCCAGCGTGTTGATGCGAACGTGTACTAACGCCTCGTCACAAACTATATTATAACTCAATATTCTCATAATATTTATCAATCTATAATGAAATAACGTAATTTTTTAAAAAAATTTTAATTCTTAAAAATTTGAACTACATAAAAAATTATGACGAAACTATGTACCTGTTATTGCTGAACAGTACTGATTTCGTATATAAAACGTGTTATGTCTGACATTAAATATGTATTTAATTTGGATCTACAAAAATAAAGGGTGCAAAGACATTTTTGCATCTTTCTTAAAGCTTCCTCTACGAGAATGTATGTTGATCAAATTTCATAACAAATCGTGACGAAACTATGTACCTGTTATTACTGAACAGTACTGATATTGTATATAAAATTTGTATTTCCTATCTTATGTTTTGCAAAAGCTAATGCAATAATATAATTTATTCTAAAATTTCAAATTATAAGAAATTTGAACCACGTTTGTGACCAAACTATAGGCAGAATAGTACTGATTTTATGTATTTAATTTGTATTTGCTATCTCACATTTTGCAATAAAGCAGTAACATAATTTATTTAAATAAAATTTAAAATCACATCATTTTTCAAAAAGTTAAAATTCTAAGAAATTTGAACCACATTGCAGACTATGACGAATAGATGTACTAATCATTGTTGAATAGTACCAATTTCATGTATGAAATTTTAGTTCGTTGTCTTATGTCTTACTAAAGTTAGATCAAAAACGTGAATTTCTCTAAAATTTCAAAACTCTATAAAATCCGAACTGCTTTTACGATTTCGGTCAAATTCAATACTAAGCATCATTAAGATTATCCGCATTTATGAAAAATTATTTAGCAAAATATCGTCACTTTTACGAAAGCTAGAGTGCGCACGTCCTTTTTTTGAAAAATTAAAAAATCTATAAAATTAACATTTCTGCATACGTTTCTTAAAACATTGAAATAGTCAAAGATGGGCTGCTGCTTCACTTGTGTGCAAAATTTCAGCTCAATCGAATGAACGGTTCATGAGTTACAGGTGATTGAAATTTCGAAGCCTTGCACACACACACATACATACGGGCATTTTTTCTAAACGATTTTTCTCGATGATTTGGATCATTCTGAGTGTCTTGACATGAAAATCTCGAAAAACGAAATTTTCATGAAAACAAGGCTTCTTCTATGAGCGAGGAAAATAAATCACATACCCTTAAAATGGACTTGTCTGATAATAGTCTACTTGTATACCAAATTTAAGAAAAACGATACTTGAAAACCTTAGAAAAAAAAATTGGTGAGTGGAAAAAAATGTATAAAAAAATTCAAGATCACATAAAATCTGAACTTTTTAACGGATTCATGTCTGATTCAATCCCAAGCATCGTTCAAAATACGTGTGGTTCAAAGTGCTCTCAATTGACTTTACAAAACGTAAGAAGAATTTATAAGTTTGTTACATTTAGTAATAAAATAACGAATGAGAAACACAAAAACAGGTGGGAAATAAAACTTCAAACTTTCTTCAATTTTTATTCCATCACAAATTAACATTTCGTTTATACACAGTTAAAAATATTTTGAAAATTAATATATGTATTGGAAGTTCCTTTTCAGATACAGTATATTAAATTTTATTTAATCAATTTTAGGTAAACAGATATTTTATTTTACTTTTCTAAAAAAGCGGTGTTTGTATTAACCATATGTTTAATAGTGGTTTTCCATTTACATATTACATACAAAACTAATGAAAATTAAAATCCTTTACTTATTTCCCTTCTGTTGGGCATTAAAAAAACCTCAAATATTACGGAAATAAAATTTTTATAAAAATGAAAAATTGTATATAATATACGTTCAAAATTAATAAAAATTAAAAATACTTTACTTACTTCCCTTCTGCTTCGTATTTAGAAAATCTCAAATATTATGGATATAAAATTTTTATAAAAATTTTATTTAATATACAGATAAACTTCAAATAATTATATTATTAACACAACTTTTATAAAATATTTAGTATACTGTATATTAATTAATATTTATATATTAAATTTAATATACGCGAATCCGCAGGAAAAACTTCCAATACTGAATGATAAATTTCATACAAAAATTTCTAACAGTGTAGGCATTAAATATCTTCGAAATTTACACTGAAAATTCGCTTGGTGTGTTAAGTCAGGTTGAATAATTCACTGATAATTATGCAACCATACATTAACGAAAAAAAAATCGTCTGTAATTTTCATCAAGCGCATATCCGCGTATGTCGCTATTCAACGAGAAATTCCTTCGACGGATGTCTTCTACGTAAGTAGCCTTAGAAAAGTAATGTACATCACTGTGGAGCATTGCGTGAGGAGAGCACCGAACATAAATGAGGCGCGACCGTCGAAAGCGATAAAATACAAAAGTATTTTATTCACGAGCCTCGATACGTGCTATATCCAAATGGATTCAATAGCAGTGGCAGATGATAATGCTCCTGGGAATTCTTGATGTCGAAGATTATCTCGACTATTGGATACAAGGCCGGTTTCTTCGTGGTGAGAAAATACTTCTCTACTTCAAAACGAATCTTGTAGCGTCAACGGTGAAATCCGCACTTCCGATTGGAAGAAGATCTGCACAGCGTCCGTTTCCAGTAGTCTCACTGAAATTTATTTATTTATTTATTTATTTATTAAACAAGGATGACTCAATTGCAAATTAATAATAGCCTATTTTATAATCACGAAATTATTAATTCTCAAAACAGTTGCAAGGTCAAACTTTCCATATTATTTCCGTATTTTTCGTCTTCTAGAAAGTATGGTAACCAAATTTGACTTCTTCATTAAGTATACTTATAAAGAAAGTTAACTGCACTTACAAAGAAATAATTGACAAAATATCGTGAATTTTATGTTTTGGTATTTCATGATTATATTGTGGCTTGGACCGTTTATACAATGGTAAGGGATTAGCGGTGAGGGTTTATGACCGCTCGAGAATGCGATCACCTGTCGTTCGGGAAAAGAGTTGGCGCACCAATTGTACTTACGGTCGGTTATAAGAAAAGTCTCAACGCCACGATTTATTGTGGAAATACAATGAACTTAATATCCGAACCGTCAAAACAAGCCATATAAATCCGGTTCTACAAAATATTACAGACAAATACATGCGTATTTTTCTATGAAGACTTTGAGCTGTTTATTGCAACTTGCCTATTATTCAGTGAGATCCACTGGTCATTCACCAGCTTGTGCAGACTCACTGGTAATCTACTGACTGGAAGACCCTTCGTGGTGTCGAAAACGTGAGTGGTAATCGGTGGCTTTTCCACGATCGCAACTCTCACTGATGCCAAGGCAGATTTATTCGTTTTCCGAATATCTCCAGGCGATTTTTTCATTTTTTTATCTTCAAAAATTGGTCATCATTTTTGTTATTTTTTCACCAGTTTTACCGGCTCACTAGTTGGTGAAATAATTTTTTTTATCCAAGGCAGATTTATTCGTTTTCCGAATATCTCCGGACGATTTTTTCATTTTTTTTTTCAAACATTGGCCATCATTTCTGTCATTTATTCGGTTGACCAGTTTTACTGGCTCACCGGTTGGTGCAACAATTTTTTGTCCAAGGCAGATTTATTCGTTTTGCAAATATCTCCAGGCACTTTGTTTTTCGATTTTCAAAAATTGACAGTAATTTTTGTTAATTTTCAATGGTTCAACTGCTGATGGCCAATTGGACCATTTCGTCTTTTCGAACAATTGATGTTTTCCCTGGCAGATTTATTCCTTTTTGCGAATATCTCCAAAAAAAATTTTTAGTTTTTTTTAATCATTATTTTTAAAAATTGGCCGTCATTTTCCGCATTTTTCGCAGTTGGTCAGTTGTACCGTTTCCCGAATGCTGCAATGATTTTGTTGTTCAAAGAAGATGTTTGCGTTGAATCGGGCTCTCAGTATTATCTCAAAGGTCAGGGCGTCGATTTATTGCTGCTTCACTCTCTGTATGTTCTCTAGCTGCCACAATTTTTTAGATAATGAGTTTAAACAGTTTTTTACGAATAAAGCAATGAAAAATAACGATCAGTATTGAATTTAAACGAAATACTATAACCGGCTTCCCTTTTATTAGGAGGGGGAAGGGGTCAGTGAGAATGCAGTAATGATAATAAAATAATTATCAGAAAAAAAAACAACAAAGTCTTTAATGAACAAAAACAAAGAAAAATCTCAATAAAAACAACAAAAGAAAAACGCGATAAAATAACGCCAAATATACGAAATAATAATAATAAATATCAGGGTAAGGGGGGAGATAGGGATGATCGTCACCGAGGGGGGGGGGGGGGGGGGGAAGTGAGAACAATTAAATTAACGGAGGAAATGAGGGAAAAAAAAAGATAGAAATAACTGAATTTACGGGGAAAAATGGTGGTAGTTAATTTCCAGGGGGGGAGTGGCAATAAGTAAATTTAAGGGGAAGAGAAACTGACAAAAATTAAATTTAAGGGAAAAAAAAACAAAAGAAAATGGCAATAATTAAATTCACGGGGAAAAAAAAAGAATGGGCGCCAGCTACGTATCGTGTAGCTACGTTCGGTTTACCGGTCACACGACACAGTAAACTCCTAAGTTAATCGCGAGAAAACACAGTAAAAATGATAACACTCGAAACGGCTAGCTAAATGGCGGGTAACGGAAAATTGCGGGAGATCTGTCAACGCTCAGAGGGTAGAGGGGAGACCAGAGGGGTCAGGGGGTGGATTCCCGAACTCAACGGCTTCTTATATATTACCTCGGTAGGTTACGGGTCGGAAAACGCTACAAAAAGGATCAAAAAGGGGTTGGCTAAATTATGGGGGTGATTTCGGGGGTCGCAGGGCACTATTTAATCACTAAAAACCACCACTCACTGGCACACGCAACAGGTGGCAATGGCACCTGTCGAGATGACACACGCGGCGGCGGATACACTACGGCACTTAATCACTAATTCTTCGCAAAGTACGGGTTGTCGGGGTGGTTAGGGGCAAGGGAAAAATAGTCGTACTCGAGTACTTACGTTTCGTAGTCTCGAAAATACTCCTTCCACTCACAAATTCCTCAAAACACTCAAAACTCGTAGTTAATATTTATCGTGAAGCAAAAATGGCGTCGCTTCGTTGCGGCAGCTCAGCTGAAGTGGCGGGCCGGCCGGCGTCTTCTTCCTTGATGCTCGGAGTCGTCGCTGATTGGCCGCGGCTCCCATGAGCAAGATGGCGCGGCGAATGGGAGACCACGCGCCTGGGGATTGGCCGGCGGATCGAGCGCAGCAGGCGGCAAGATTTGAGTAGCGAATTTCTGAGGCGGTGATTGGCGGCGAGGAGACCAGGGACGTGCTAGTGCTGCGCGTCCCCTCTGCCTGCGCTCTAACCGCGGACCTCAGCCCCGGCAGCGACGGCCCTGCAGCTCCGGCGTCTTCTCCCGGCCGGCGCCACATTCAAACCCTATACAATCACATTCATACACACACTCATCCATCCATTCGGGGCAGGGGAAAAAAAACTAACCAACTCATACGCAAAACTAGAAAAAGAACAATGAAAACATAAATTATAATAACAAAACTCGATATAAAAATAACAATAATAACTTAAAAAAAACATAGTTACCCTACGCCGCGGGAGTGGTGGCCTCCAGCTGAACTGGCGCACACGGAGCATGCGCCGTGTTACAATACATAAAGCTGTTTAGATTTTATAGAATTTTGAATTTATGAAAATTTTTATTTTCGTACTTGTTTAATTTGTATTTAAAATAAGGATGCAAAGTAGATCTTTGCACATTGCTTCGTCAATAATTTTCATCTTTCGCAAAGCTTCCTCTATGAGGAAGCCAAAAATAAAATAAAGAAACTTCCTCATAGCGGCGGCGTTGGGAGATATGAAAAGTAGAACTTTGCAGCAATCTGCAAAGTTCTACTTTGCATTCTTATGTTTACTGTTTTATTTAGGACCGAGCAAAAATTATCTTTGCATTAGTGCAATGCTTTTCGCTTCACTAAAGACCCATAAAAAATTTGAATTATTTCTGCCTATACAGCGCTGACAAACTTCACTGTCACATAGTTTCCTGTGTCACACGGTTTCCGAAGTTCCCCTATAGATTTTCGAAAAATCGCATTATCTTTGTTTATTTAAGGTATGTAGCTGACGAGAATGGCAATAGAGCGAGCTTCACATTTGGAACTGGTAAACTTGGCGGTGGTAGTTCCCGACCGTCTGGCGGGGGCCAGAAGCCGGGATTGACGCCTGGTGGTCCAGGCGCGACATCTTCGGGTGGTGGAGGAAGTGGCGGTAGAGGTGGACGTCCAGGCGGCGGTGGTGGAGCTTTCGGCGGAAGTGCTGTACGTCCCAAGGGTTCCGGTGGCTGAGGAGGCCAAAATGGCGCTAGCAGTTATTTACCTCCTACTACGAAAGTCGACAGAAGTTATCTTCCACCGAATTAGAAATCCACCGGCTAATCAACTTAACGACTTAATCAATCGATTCATTATCACAATTGTGATCTCTGAATTATACTACCGCGTGAAACAAAACTGTTGTATAAAGTATAAATGAAGCTAAAGAAGAGGGAAACTTGAAATGTACGACAGAACAATGATTTGCAGAAAAAAAAGATGAAAAAGATTGAAAAGATCTGATGAAAAAGATACGGCAAAAAGAAATGTTAGTTTTACAAAGATAACTAATATATTATCAATTAGTGCGCTGTATACATTAGCATGAAATGCCTTACTATTTTGGAAAAACTATTGGCAATATGTGAAAAAAATAAATACTGATTATTTTTAATGATCTTATTGATAATCGATTAGTGATATTTTTTTTCACTGGCACAAAAAGGCTGAAAGAAAATATTGTAACGAGAATTCGCATAGCGCTTTAATTAGGTACATTTCTTCGCCCCTATAAATATACCGCTATAAATTTTGTATTAAAAAAACGTTTTTTTTTCATTCTTTTATCATTCCCTCTTCTGTACTTGTCGCATTATTCACCCTAGGATTTCTCCCGAGACAGGAATATAGGTACTTATATCATTAATGTGTCACAACACTCTTCAGATTCAAGACCTTCCTTGTCATGTCCGCTCATGAAATGTATGTTCATTTCGTAAAGATGATCGGCACGTGTAAATTCACCGACATTCCAGCCCCTAGAGTTTACTCTCAAAGGTCAGAGCTCTTATTTATTCCTGCTCTTCTCTACTTTGGCTATTTTTTTTCAACCAAGCTAAGTGATATCAACTCATTCACCGATCCTGCAGAGTCGCTGGAAAGTTCGAAAGGAACTATCTTCACAATAGGAATAAGTATAAGATTTTCTATAATTATTTTCCGATATAAAATTAAATAAACAAAAAATTCTAACTCAATTCTTAACATTTTTCGAAAATTTATATTTATTTTATTTACTCTTGAAAATAGGTTTAATCAAAATATACGATAATACAATGAGACTTTAATGTCATATTTCTAAGCAGGAGGAAATCATTGTTCTTCTACATATTTCTATTTATTTCGAGTTCGCTGGTGAAATAATCAACACAAAAATACAAAAAAAGTTCAATAAAAAATAAATTTATTTTTACTTAATACTAAACGATTTATACAAAATTTGGTATACACCACAAACATTTTTTTGGAACGCGAAAAAAGTATTCTTTACATCATTATACATTTTCGCCTGATTTCATAATCTAGTACACATAATCTAGTACACATTCATTATCACATCAAATAGTTCAGTTTTCTTCTGTGTCGACATTACCACCATGACTTAACAACAGTTTAGTCATCCTCACGTCCAGATTTACAACAGCATAAAATATCGGCGTTCTCTGATTGTTGTCTTTGAAATTGACATTAACTCGATAACTTAACAATAATTTAACAATATCAAGAAGACCATTGTTGGTTGCGGTGTGCAAAAGTGAGAAGCCATAAGTGTCGCCAGTTACTCTAGCATGTTGCACCCTATTGATACTCATGCCCCACTTCATGAAATCTTTTACAATCTTTAAATATCCCATCTCGACAGCTGAATGCAACAAAGTTGGTAGCAACAAATCACAATTACTTCTGTCTAATGCTGTGAATATCCAACTTGAAATATGTTCAGCCACTGCCGCATATTCCATTTCAGCACCACTTACAGCATCGAGAAGAAACATCTGGTTGCTGTTTGTGTTGAAGCTAATATAAGACATAAGAACGTACGCAATTATCGTGTAATCTTCTGTATTATGCGCTAGTCGAAATGTCGTTTTGCTGTACTTGTTTTGATATTTACTATTTGCTTTTCTGGCTCCTGAAGCTAACAGCAATTTCACCATACCATAATGGCGATATTTTAGCGCAAAATGAAGTGGTATGCAACAGGCAGTTTCTTGTAAAGTGCACTCGGAATAGATGGAAGCTCCGTTGTTCAAAAGAGCTTCGGCAATTGGTACGTTTCCACTCTTCGCAGCAATGTGAAGCGCAGTGAGGCCACAATTCGATTCACAATCGACACGGGCATTGTTTTTCAAAAGTGTCTTCACGATTTCCGAATTTCCTTCCCTGACAGCATAATGAAGCGGTGTGTAGCCTGCATGAGTGATGTGAGTCGTAACTTTGGAATTTACGTCAGCTGCTCCTTGCAAAAGTTTCTGGACGGTGGTCGAACATCCTTTCAAGGAAGCAAGGTGAGGATTTTAGACTGTCACTCGAGGCGCAACGCTCACGACTCCCAAACCATGTTTGTATGAATGATGAAACCTGGAAAAAGAATTGAAGTATTAAATAATTTAATTTTTTTCCACGATTTAAATATTCTATATTAGACTGACGAAAAAAAATATTCTAATTAACACCGCATAGAGTTTAAGATATTCAATTTTGCCTAAACAGATATTTTTTTTTTACTTTTCTAAAAAAAAAACGGTGTTTGAATTAAACTTACGTTTAATAGTGGTTTTTCATTTACATATTACATACAAAGTTAATAAAAATGAAAAATTGTATATTATATACGTTCAAATTTAATAAAAATTAAAAATCCTTTACTTATTTCGGTTCTGCACGGTATTTAAAAAATCGGAAAAATTTTTGGAAATCATATTTTTATAAAAATGAAAAATTGTAAATAATGTACGTTCAAAATTAATGAAAATTTAAAATCCTTTACTTATTTCCCTTCTGCTGGGTATTTAAAAAATCTTAAATATTATGGAAATAAATTTTTTATAAAAATGAAAAATTATATATAATATACGTTCAAGTTGAAAAATTAATATTGTGAATATTAAAAGTTACTCACCCCTGTTTACGTTGCACGACGACTTGTTCCTTGTTCCTGAAGAAGCTCATCTTCGAATTGTTAATGTTCTCGATGTACTTGCGAACTTGACTTTTCCAAAAATGTGGCATTGAAAGATTGTTGTTAAGGGTTTATATAGGATCGAGGGGCCCATGGTCAAGGGTCGACGGCGGGAGAAGGGGGTAGACAATACCGCAAGCCTATTGGCCGGGGGATGATGAGTGGGGGATTGGAAGTCAAGGAGTAAACGAAAGAAAATCCTGCCACCATCAGCGGAAGTACAAGAATAGGAGTCATCTCTGACATTAAATATGTATTTAATTTGGATCTACAAAAATAAAGGGCGCAAAGGCATTTTCGCATCTTACTTAAAGATTCCTTTACGAGAAAGTATGCTGATCAAATTTGGCTTTCTTATACAGGAAGCTATAAGAAAGAACGAAAAATGAGGAAGCAATGAGCCAAGTATGACATTGCAACTATTATTTATAAAGCTTTTTGGGAGATGGAGTAAAGACTTAATTTATTTTAAAAATCTGCAAAATAAAACTTTGCAAGTAAAACAAAACTAATGAGGAAGCAATTTGCAAATTTCTACTTTGCAGCGTTATTTAAACAAATCGTAACTTTTCAATATAAATATATTATAACTCAATATTCTCATAATATTTATCTATCTATAATGAAATAACGTAATTTTTTAAAAAAATTTAAATTCTTAAAAATTTGAACTACACAACAAATTATGACGAAACTATGTACCCGTTATTGCTGAACAGTACTGATTTCGTATATAAAACTTGTTATGTCTGACATTAAATATGTATTCAATTTGGATCTACAAAAATAAAGGGTGCAATGTCATTTTTGCATCTTTCTTAAAGCTTCCTCTACGAGAATGTATGTTGATCAAATTTGGCTTCTTCGTAGAGGAAGCTATAAGAAAGAACGAAAAATGAGGAAGCAATGAGCCAACTATGACTTTGCAACTATTATTTATAAAGCTTTTTGGGAGATGCAGTAAAGACGTAATTTATTTTAAAAATCTGCAACATAAAACTTTGCAAGTAAAACAAAAAATAATGAGGAAGCAATTTGCAAAGTTCTGTTTTGCAGCTTTATTTAAATAAACCGTAATTTTTCAATATAAATATATTATAATTCAATATTCTTATAATATTTATCTATCTATAATGAAATAACATAAATTTTTTAAATAAAATTTGTAATCTTTAAAAATTTGAACTACATAACAAATTGTGACGAAACTATGTACCTGTTATTACTGAACAGTACTGATTTTGTATATAAAATTTGTATTCCCTATCTTATGTTTTGCAAAAGCTGATGCGATAATATAATTTATTGTAAAATTTCAAATTATAAGAAATTTGAACCACGTTTGTGACCAAACTATAGGCAGAATAGTACTGATTTTATGTATTTAATTTGTATTTGCTATCTCACATTTTGCAATAAAGCAGTAACATAATTTATTTAAATAAAATTTAAAATCACATCATTTTTCAAAAAGTTAAAATTCTAAGAAATTTGAACCACATTGCAGATTATGACGAAACGATGTACTAATCATCGTTGAATAGTACCAATTTCATGTATAAAATTTTAGTTCGTTGTCTTATGTCTTGCTAAAATTAGATCAAAAACGAGAATTTTTCTAAAATTTCAAAACTCTATAAAATCCGCACTACTTTTACGATTTCGGTCAAATTCAATACTAAGCATCATTAAGATTATCCGCATTTATGAAAAATTATTTAGCAAAATATCGTCACTTTTACGAAAGCTAGAGTGCGCACGTCCTTTTTTTGAAAAATTAAAAAATCTATAAAATTAACATTTCTGCATACATTTCTTAAAACATTGAAATAGTCAAAGATGGGCTGCTGCTTCACTTGTGTGCAAAATTTCAGCTCAATATAGGTGATTGAAATTTCGAAGCCTTGCACACACACACACATACATACGGGCATTTTTTCTAAACGATTTTTCTCGATGATTTGGATCATTCTGAGTGTCTTGACATGAAAATCTCGAAAAACGAAATTTTCATGAAAACAAGGCTTCTTCTACGAGGGAGGAAAATAAATCACATACCCTTAAAATGGACTTGTCTGATAATAGACTACTTGTATACTAAATTTAAGAAAAACGATACTTGAAAACATTAGAAAAAAAATTGGTGAGTGGAAAAAAATGTATAAAAAAATTCAAGATCACATAAAATCTGAACTTTTTAACGGGTTCATGTCTGATTCAATCCCAAGCGTCGTTCAAAATACGTGTGGTTCAAAATGCTCTCCATTGACTTTACAAAACGTAAGAAAAATTTAAAAGTTTGTTACATTTAGTAATAAAATAACGAATGAGAAACACAAAAACAGGTGGGAAATAATACTTCAAACTTTCTTCAATTTTTATTCCATCACAGATTATACACAGTTAAAAATATTTTGAAAATTAATATATGTATTGGAAGTTCCTTTTCAGATACGGTATATTAAATTTTATTTAATCAATTTTAGGTAAACAGATATTTTATTTTACTTTTCTAAAAAAGCGGTGTTTGTATTAACCATATGTTTAATAGTGGTTTTCCATTTACATATTACATACAAAACTAATAAAAATGAAAAATCCTTTACTTATTTCCCTTCTGTTGGGCATTAAGAAAACCTCAAATATTAGGGAAATAAAATTTTTATAAAAATGAAAAATTGTATATAATATACGTTCGAAATTAATAAAAATTAAAAATACTTTACTTACTTCCCTTCTGCTGGGTATTTAGAAAATCCCAAATATTATGGATATAAAATTTTTATAAAAATTTTATTTAATATACAGATAAAATTCAAATAATTATATTATTAACACAACTTTTATAAAGTATTTAGTATACTGTATATTAATTAATATTTATATATTAAATTTAATATACGCGAATCCGCAGAAAAAACTTCCAATACTGAATGATAAATTTCGTACAAAAATTTCTAACAGTGTAGGCATTAAATACCTTCGAAATTTACACTGAAAATTCGCTTGGTGTGTTAAGTCAGGTTGAATAATTCACTGATAATTATGCAACCATACATTAACGAAAAAAAAATCGTCTGTAATTTTCATCAAGCGCATATCCGCGTATGTCGCTATTCAACGAGAAATTCCTTCGACGGATGTCTTCTACGTAAGTAGCCTTAGAAAAGTAATGTACATCACTGTGGAGCATTGCGTGAGCAGAGCACCGAACATAAATTAGGCGCGACCGTCGAAAGCGATAATATACAAAAGTATTTTATTCACGAGCCTCGATACGTGCTATATCCAAATGGATTCAATAGCAGTGGCAGATGATAATGCTCCTGGGAATTCTTGATGTCGAAGATTATCTCGACTATCGGATACAAGGCCGGTTTCTTCGTGGTGAGAAAATACTTCTCTACTTCAAAACGAATCCTGTAGCGTCAACGGTGAAATCCGCACTTCCGATTGGAAGAAGATCTGCACAGCGTCCGTTTACAGTAGTCTCACTGAAATTTATTTATTTATTAAACAAGGATGACTCAATTGCAAATTAATAATAGCCTATTTTATAATCACGAAATTATTAATTCTCAAAACAGTTGCAAAGTCAAACTTTCCATATTATTTCCGTATTTTTCTTCTTCTAGAAAGTATGGTAACCAAATTTGACTTCTTCATTAAATATACTTATAAAGAAAGTTAACTGCACTTACAAAGAAATAATTGGCAAAATATCGTAAATTTTATGTTTTGGTATTTCATGATTATATTGTGGCTTGGACCGTTTATACAATGGTAAGGGATTAGCGGTGAGGGTCTATGACCGCTCGAGAATGCGATCACCTCTCGTTCGGGAAAAGAGTTGGCGCACCAATTGTACTTACGGTCGGTTATAAGAAAAGTCTCAACGCCACGATTTATTGTGGAAATACAATGAACTTAATATCCGAACGGTCAAAACAAGCCATATAAATCCTGTTCTACAAAATATTACAGACAAATACATGCGTATTTTTCTATGAGGACCTTGAGCTGTTTATTGCAACTTGCCTATTATTCAGTGAGATCCACTGGTCATTCACCAGCTTGTGCAGACTCACTGGTAATCTACTGACTGGAAGACCCTTCGTGGTGTCGAAAACGTGAGTGGTAATCGGTGGCTTTTCCACGATCCCAACTCTCACTGATGCCAAGGCAGATTTATTCGTTTTCCGAATATCTCCATGCGATTTTTTCATTTTTTTATCTTCAAAAATTGGTCATCATTTTTGTTATTTTTTTACCAGTTTTACCGGCTCACCAGTTGGTGAAATAATTTTTTTTTATCCAAGGCCGATTTATTCGTTTTCCGAATATCTCCGGACGATTTTTTCATTTTTTTTTTCAAACATGGACCATCATTTTTTTTATCCAAGGCAGATTTATTCGTTTTGCAAATATCTCCAGGCACTTGGTTTTTCGATTTTCAAAAATTGACAGTAATTTTTGTCAATTTTCAATGGTTCAACTGCTGATGGCCAATTGGACCATTTCGTCTTTTCGAACAATTGATGTTTTCCCTGGCAGATTTATTCCTTTTTGCGAATATCTCCAAAAAAAATTTTTAGTTTTTTTTAATCATTATTTTTAAAAATTGGCCGTCATTTTCCGCATTTTTCGCCGTTGGTCAGTTGTACCGTTTCCCGATTGCTGCAATTATTTTGTTGTTCAAAGCAGATGTTTGTGTTGAATCGGGCTCTCAGTATTATCTCAAAGGTCAGGGCGTCGATTTATTGCTGCTTCACTCTCTGTATGTTCTCTAGCTGCCACAATTTTTTAGGTAATGAGTTTAAACAGTTTTTTACGAATAAAGCAATGAAAAATAACGATCAGTATTGAATTTAAACGAAATACATAAAGCTGTTTAGATTTTATAGAATTTTGAATTTATGAAAATTTTTATTTTCGTACTTGTTTAATTTGTATTTAAAATAAGGATGCAAAGTAGATCTTTGCACATTGCTTCGTCAATAATTTTCATCTTTCGCAAAGCTTCCTCTATGAGGAAGCCAAAAATAAAATAAAGAAACTTCCTCATAGCGGCGGCGTTGGGAGATATGAAAATTAATGAGGCAGCAATCTGCAAAGTTCTACTTTGCATTCTTATTTTTACTGTTTTATTTAGGACCGAGCAACAATTATCTTTGCATTAGTGCAATGCTTTTCGCTTCACTAAAGACCCATAAAAAATTTGAATTATTTCTGCCAATACAGCGCGGACAAACTTCACTGTCACATAGTTTCCTGTGTCACACGGTTTCCGAAGTTCCCCTATAGATTTTCGAAAAATCGCATTATCTCTGTTTATTTAAGGTATGTAGCTGACGAGAATGGCAATAGAGCGAGCTTCACATTTGGAACTGGTAAACTTGGCGGTGGTAGTTCCCGACCGTCTGGCGGGGGCCAGAAGCCGGGATTGACGCCTGGTGGTCCAGGCGCGACATCTTCGGGTGGTGGAGGAAGTGGCGGTAGAGGTGGACGTCCAGGCGGCGGTGGTGGAGCTTTCGGCGGAAGTGCTGTACGTCCCACGGGTTCCGGTGGCTGAGGAGGCCAAAATGGCGCTAGCAGTTATTTACCTCCTACTACGAAAGTCGACAGAAGTTATCTTCCACCGAATTAGAAATCCACCGGCTAATCAACTTAACGACTTAATCAATCCATTCATTATCACAATTGTGATCTCTGAATTATACTACCGCGTGAAACAAAACTGTTGTATAAAGTATAAATGAAGCTAAAGAAGAGGGAAACTTGAAATGTACGACAGAACAATGATTTGCAGAAAAAAAAGATGAAAAAGATGGAAAAGATCTGATGAAAAAGATACGGCAAAAAGAAATGTTAGTTTTACAAAGATAACTAATATATTATCAATTAGTGCGCTGTATACATTAGCATAAAATACCTTACTATTTTGGAAAAACTATTGGCAATATGTGAAAAAAATAAATACTGATTATTTTTAATGATCTTATTGATAATCGATTAGTGATATTTTTTTTCACTGGCACAAAAAGGCTGAAAGAAAATATTGTAACGAGAATTCGCATAGCGCTTTAATTAGGTACATTTCTTCGCCCCTATAAATATACCGCTATAAATTTTGTATTAAAAAAACGTTTTTTTTTTTTTCATTCTTTTATCATTCCCTCTTCTGTACTTGTCGCATTATTCACCCTAGGATTTCTCCCGAGACAGGAATATAGGTACTTATATCATTAATGTGTCACAACACTCTTCAGATTCAAGACCTTCCTTGTCATGTCCGCTCATGAAATGTATGTTCATTTCGTAAAGATGATCGGCACGTGTAAATTCACCGACATTCCAGCCCCTAGAGTTTACTCTTAAAGGTCAGAGCTCTTATTTATTCCTGCTCTTCTCTACTTTGGCTATTTTTTTTTCAACCAAGCTAAGTGATATCAACTCATTCACCGATCCTGCAGAGTCGCTGGAAAGTTCGAAAGGAACTATCTTCACAATAGGAATAAGTATAAGATTTTCTATAATTATTTTCCGATATAAAATTAAATAAACAAAAAATTCTAACTCAATTCTTAACATTTTTCGAAAATTTATATTTATTTTATTTACTCTTGAAAATAGGTTTAATCAAAATATACGATAATACAATGAGACTTTAATGTCATATTCCTAAGCAGGAGGAAATCATTGTTCTTCTACATATTTCTATTTATTTCGAGTTCGCTGGTGAAATAATCAACACAAAAATACAAAAAAAGTTCAATAAAAAATAAATTTATTTTTACTTAATACTAAACGATTTATACAAAATTTGGTATACACCACAAACATTTTTTTGGAACGCGAAAAAAGTATTCTTTACATCATTATACATTTTCGCCTGATTTCATAATCTAGTACACATAATCTAGTACACATTCATTATCACATCAAATAGTTCAGTTTTCTTCTGTGTCGACATTAGCACCATGACTTATCAACAGTTTAGTCATCCTCACGTCCAGATTTACAACAGCATAAAATATCGGCGTTCTCGATTGTTGTCTTTGAAATTGACATTAACTCGATCACTTAACAATAATTTAACAATATCAAGAAGACCATTGTTGGTTGCGGTGTGCAAAAGTGAGAAGCCATAAGTGTCGCCAGTTACTCTAGCATGTTGCACCCTGTTGATACTCATGCCCCACTTCGTGAAATCTTTTACAATCTTTAAATATCCCATCTCGACAGCTGAATGCAACAAAGTTGGTAGCAACAAATCACAATTACTTCTGTCTAATGCTGTGAATATCCAACTTGAAATATGTTCAGCCACTGCCGCATATTCCATTTCAGCACCACTTACAGCATCGAGAAGAAACATCTTGTTGCTGTTTGTGTTGAAGCTAATATGAGACATAAGAACGTACGCAATTATCGTGTAATCTTCTGTATTATGCGCTAGTCGAAATGTCGTTTTGCTGTACTTGTTTTGATATTTACTATTTGCTTTTCTGGCTCCTGAAGCTAACAGCAATTTCACCATACCATAATGGCGATATTTTAGCGCAAAATGAAGTGGTATGCAACAGGCAGTTTCTTGTAAAGTGCACTCGGAATAGATGGAAGCTCCGTTGTTCAAAAGAGCTTCGGCAATTGGTACGTTTCCACTCTTCGCAGCAATGTGAAGCGCAGTGAGGCCACAATTCGATTCACAATCGACACGGGCATTGTTTTTCAAAAGTGTCTTCACGATTTCCGAATTTCCTTCCCTGACAGCATAATGAAGCGGTGTGTAGCCTGCATGAGTGATGTGAGTCGTAACTTTGGAATTTACGTCAGCTGCTCCTTGCAAAAGTTTCTGGACGGTGGTCGAACATCCTTTCAAGGAAGCAAGGTGAGGATTTTAGACTGTCACTCGAGGCGCAACGCTCACGACTCCCAAACCATGTTTGTATGAATGATGAAACCTGGAAAAAGAATTGAAGTATTAAATAATTTAATTTTTTTCCACGATTTAAATATTCTATATTAGACTGACGAAAAAAAAAATTCTAATTAACACCGCATAGAGTTTAAGATATTCAATTTTGCCTAAACAGATATTTTTTTTTTACTTTTCTAAAAAAAAAACGGTGTTTGAATTAACCTTACGTTTAATAGTGGTTTTTCATTTACATATTACATACAAAGTTAATAAAAATGAAAAATTGTATATTATATACGTTCAAATTTAATAAAAATTAAAAATCCTTTACTTATTTCGGTTCTGCACGGTATTTAAAAAATCGGAAAAATTTTTGGAAATCATATTTTTATAAAAATGAAAAATTATATATAATATACGTTCAAGTTGAAAAATTAATATTGTGAATATTAAAAGTTACTCACCCCTGTTTACGTTGCACGACGACTTGTTCCTTGTTCCTGAAGAAGCTCATCTTCGAATTGTTAATGTTCTCGATGTACTTGCGAACTTGACTTTTCCAAAAATGTGGCATTGAAAGATTGTTGTTAAGGGTTTATATAGGATCGAGGGTCCCATGGTCAAGGGTCGACGGCGGGAGAAGGGGGTAGACAATACCGCAAGCCTATTGGCCGGGGGATGATGAGTGGGGGATTGGAAGTCAAGGAGTAAACGAAAGAAAATCCTGCCACCATCAGCGGAAGTACAAGAATAGGAGTCATCTCTGACATTAAATATGTATTTAATTTGGATCTACAAAAATAAAGGGCGCAAAGGCATTTTCGCATCTTTCTTAAAGATTCCTTTACGAGAAAGTATGCTGATCAAATTTGGCTTTCTTATAGAGGAAGCTATAAGAAAGAACGAAAAATGAGGAAGCAATGAGCCAAGTATGACTTTGCAACTATTATTTATAAAGCTTTTTGGGAGATGGAGTAAAGACTTAATTTATTTTAAAAATCTGCAAAATAAAACTTTGCAAGTAAAACAAAAAATAATGAGGAAGCAATTTGCAAAGTTCTGCTTTGCAGCTTTATTTAAATAAACCGTAATTTTTCAATATAAATATATTATAATTCAATATTCTTATAATATTTATCTATCTATAATGAAATTACATAAATTTTTCAAATAAAATTTGTAATCTTTAAAAATTTGAACTACATAACAAATTTTGACGAAACTATGTACCTGTTATTACTGAACAGTACTGATTTTGTATATAAAATTTGTATTCCCTATCTTATGTTTTGCAAAAGCTAATGCGATAATATAATTTATTGTAAAATTTCAAATTATAAGAAATTTGAACCACGTTTGTGACCAAACTATAGGCAGAATAGTACTGATTTTATGTATTTAATTTGTATTTGCTATCTCACATTTTGCAATAAAGCAGTAACATAATTTATTTAAATAAAATTTAAAATCACATCATTTTTCAAAAAGTTAAAATTCTAAGAAATTTGAACCACATTGCAGATTATGACGAAACGATGTACTAATCATCGTTGAATAGTACCAATTTCATGTATAAAATTTTAGTTCGTTGTCTTATGTCTTGCTAAAATTAGATCAAAAACGAGAATTTTTCTAAAATTTCAAAACTCTATAAAATCCGCACTACTTTTACGATTTCGGTCAAATTCAATACTAAGCATCATTAAGATTATCCGCATTTATGAAAAATTATTTAGCAAAATATCGTCACTTTTACGAAAACTAGAGTGCGCACGTCCTTTTTTTGAAAAATTAAAAAATCTATAAAATTAACATTTCTGCATACATTTCTTAAAACATTGAAATAGTCAAAGATGGGCTGCTGCTTCACTTGTGTGCAAAATTTCAGCTCAATATAGGTGATTGAAATTTCGAAGCCTTGCACACACACACACATACATACGGGCATTTTTTCTGAACGATTTTTCTCGATGATTTGGATCATTCTGAGTGTCTTGACATGAAAATCTCGAAAAACGAAATTTTCATGAAAACAAGGCTTCTTCTACGAGGGAGGAAAATAAATCACATATCCTTAAAATGGACTTGTCTGATAATAGACTACTTGTATACTAAATTTAAGAAAAACGATACTTGAAAACATTAGAAAAAAAATTGGTGAGTGGAAAAAAATGTATAAAAAAATTCAAGATCACATAAAATCTGAACTTTTTAACGGGTTCATGTCTGATTCAATCCCAAGCGTCGTTCAAAATACGTGTGGTTCAAAATGCTCTCCATTGACTTTACAAAACGTAAGAAAAATTTATAAGTTTGTTACATTTAGTAATAAAATAACGAATGAGAAACACAAAAACAGGTGGGAAATAATACTTCAAACTTTCTTCAATTTTTATTCCATCACAGATTATACACAGTTAAAAATATTTTGAAAATTAATATATGTATTTGAAGTTCCTTTTCAGATACGGTATATTAAATTTTATTTAATCAATTTTAGGTAAACAGATATTTTATTTTACTTTTCTAAAAAAGCGGTGTTTGTATTAACCATATGTTTAATAGTGGTTTTCCATTTACATATTACATACAAAACTAATAAAAATTAAAAATCCTTTACTTATTTCCCTTCTGTTGGGCATTAAAAAAACCTCAAATATTAGGGAAATAAAATTTTTATAAAAATAAAAAATTGTATATAATATACGTTCGAAATTAATAAAAATTAAAAATACTTTACTTACTTCCCTTCTGCTGGGTATTTAGAAAATCCCAAATATTATGGATATAAAATTTTTATAAAAATTTTATTTAATATACAGATAAAATTCAAATAATTATATTATTAACACAACTTTTATAAAGTATTTAGTATACTGTATATTAATTAATATTTATATATTAAATTTAATATACGCGAATCCGCAGAAAAAACTTCCAATACTGAATGATAAATTTCGTACAAAAATTTCTAACAGTGTAGGCATTAAATACCTTCGAAATTTACACTGAAAATTCGCTTGGTGTGTTAAGTCAGGTTGAATAATTCACTGATAATTATGCAACCATACATTAACGAAAAAAAAATCGTCTGTAATTTTCATCAAGCGCATATCCGCGTATGTCGCTATTCAACGAGAAATTCCTTCGACGGATGTCTTCTACGTAAGTAGCCTTAGAAAAGTAATGTACATCACTGTGGAGCATTGCGTGAGCAGAGCACCGAACATAAATTAGGCGCGACCGTCGAAAGCGATAAAATACAAAAGTATTTTATTCACGAGCCTCGATACGTGCTATATCCAAATGGATTCAATAGCAGTGGCAGATGATAATGCTCCTGGGAATTCTTGATGTCGAAGATTATCTCGAATATTGGATACAAGGCCGGTTTCTTCGTGGTGAGAAAATACTTCTCTACTTCAAAACGAATCTTGTAGCGTCAACGGTGAAATCCGCACTTCCGATTGGAAGAAGATCTGCACAGCGTCCGTTTACAGTAGTCTCACTGAAATTTATTTATTTATTAAACAAGGATGACTCAATTGCAAATTAATAATAGCCTATTTTATAATCACGAAATTATTAATTCTCAAAACAGTTGCAAAGTCAAACTTTCCATATTATTTCCGTATTTTTCTTCTTCTAGAAAGTATGGTAACCAAATTTGACTTCTTCATTAAATATACTTATAAAGAAAGTTAACTGCACTTACAAAGAAATAATTGGCAAAATATCGTAAATTTTATGTTTTGGTATTTCATGATTATATTGTGGCTTGGACCGTTTATACAATGGTAAGGGATTAGCGGTGAGGGTTTATGACCGCTCGAGAATGCGATCACCTCTCGTTCGGGAAAAGAGTTGGCGCACCAATTGTACTTACGGTCGGTTATAAGAAAAGTCTCAACGCCACGATTTATTGTGGAAATACAATGAACTTAATATCCGAACGGTCAAAACAAGCCATATAAATCCTGTTCTACAAAATATTACAGACAAATACATGCGTATTTTTCTATGAGGACCTTGAGCTGTTTATTGCAAATTGCCTATTATTCAGTGAGATCCACTGGTCATTCACCAGCTTATGCAGACTCACTGGTAATCTACTGACTGGAAGACCCTTCGTGGTGTCGAAAACGTGAGTGGTAATCGGTGGCTTTTCCACGATCGCAACTCTCACTGATGCCAAGGCAGATTTATTCGTTTTCCGAATATCTCCAGGCGATTTTTTCATTTTTTTATCTTCAAAAATTGGTCATCATTTTTGTTATTTTTTTACCAGTTTTACCGGCTCACCAGTTGGTGAAATAATTTTTTTTTATCCAAGGCAGATTTATTCGTTTTCCGAATATCTCCGGACGATTTTTTCATTTTTTTTTTCAAACATGGACCATCATTTTTTTTATCCAAGGCAGATTTATTCGTTTTGCAAATATCTCCAGGCACTTTGTTTTTCGATTTTCAAAAATTGACAGTAATTTTTGTCAATTTTCAATGGTTCAACTGCTGATGGCCAATTGGACCATTTCGTCTTTTCGAACAATTGATGTTTTCCCTGGCAGATTTATTCCTTTTTGCGAATATCTCCAAAAAAAATTTTTAGTTTTTTTTAATCATTATTTTTAAAAATTGGCCGTCATTTTTCGCATTTTTCGCCGTTGGTCAGTTGTACCGTTTCCCGATTGCTGCAATTATTTTGTTGTTCAAAGCAGATGTTTGTGTTGAATCGGGCTCTCAGTATTATCTCAAAGGTCAGGGCGTCGATTTATTGCTGCTTCACTCTCTGTATGTTCTCTAGCTGCCACAATTTTTTAGGTAATGAGTTTAAACAGTTTTTTACGAATAAAGCAATGAAAAATAACGATCAGTATTGAATTTAAACGAAATACATAAAGCTGTTTAGATTTTATAGAATTTTGAATTTATGAAAATTTTTATTTTCGTACTTGTTTAATTTGTATTTAAAATAAGGATGCAAAGTAGATCTTTGCACATTGCTTCGTCAATAATTTTCATCTTTCGCAAAGCTTCCTCTATGAGGAAGCCAAAAATAAAATAAAGAAACTTCCTCATAGCGGCGGCGTTGGGAGATATGAAAATTAATGAGGCAGCAATCTGCAAAGTTCTACTTTGCATTCTTATTTTTACTGTTTTATTTAGGACCGAGCAAAAATTATCTTTGCATTAGTGCAATGCTTTTCGCTTCACTAAAGACCCATAAAAAATTTGAATTATTTCTGCCAATACAGCGCGGACAAACTTCACTGTCACATAGTTTCCTGTGTCACACGGTTTCCGAAGTTCCCCTATAGATTTTCGAAAAATCGCATTATCTCTGTTTATTTAAGGTATGTAGCTGACGAGAATGGCAATAGAGCGAGCTTCACATTTGGAACTGGTAAACTTGGCGGTGGTAGTTCCCGACCGTCTGGCGGGGGCCAGAAGCCGGGATTGACGCCTGGTGGTCCAGGCGCGACATCTTCGGGTGGTGGAGGAAGTGGCGGTAGAGGTGGACGTCCAGGCGGCGGTGGTGGAGCTTTCGGCGGAAGTGCTGTACGTCCCACGGGTTCCGGTGGCTGAGGAGGCCAAAATGGCGCTAGCAGTTATTTACCTCCTACTGCGAAAGTCGACAGAAGTTATCTTCCACCGAATTAGAAATCCACCGGCTAATCAACTTAACGACTTAATCAATCCATTCATTATCACAATTGTGATCTCTGAATTATACTACCGCGTGAAACAAAACTGTTGTATAAAGTATAAATGAAGCTAAAGAAGAGGGAAACTTGAAATGTACGACAGAACAATGATTTGCAGAAAAAAAAGATGAAAAAGATGGAAAAGATCTGATGAAAAAGATACGGCAAAAAGAAATGTTAGTTTTACAAAGATAACTAATATATTATCAATTAGTGCGCTGTATACATTAGCATAAAATACCTTACTATTTTGGAAAAACTATTGGCAATATGTGAAAAAAATAAATACTGATTATTTTTAATGATCTTATTGATAATCGATTAGTGATATTTTTTTTCACTGGCACAAAAAGGCTGAAAGAAAATATTGTAACGAGAATTCGCATAGCGCTTTAATTAGGTACATTTCTTCGCCCCTATAAATATACCGCTATAAATTTTGTATTAAAAAAACGTTTTTTTTTTCATTCTTTTATCATTCCCTCTTCTGTACTTGTCGCATTATTCACCCTAGGATTTCTCCCGAGACAGGAATATAGGTACTTATATCATTAATGTGTCACAACACTCTTCAGATTCAAGACCTTCCTTGTCATGTCCGCTCATGAAATGTATGTTCATTTCGTAAAGATGATCGGCACGTGTAAATTCACCGACATTCCAGCCCCTAGAGTTTACTCTTAAAGGTCAGAGCTCTTATTTATTCCTGCTCTTCTCTACTTTGGCTATTTTTTTTTCAACCAAGCTAAGTGATATCAACTCATTCACCGATCCTGCAGAGTCGCTGGAAAGTTCGAAAGGAACTATCTTCACAATAGGAATAAGTATAAGATTTTCTATAATTATTTTCCGATATAAAATTAAATAAACAAAAAATTCTAACTCAATTCTTAACATTTTTCGAAAATTTATATTTATTTTATTTACTCTTGAAAATAGGTTTAATCAAAATATACGATAATACAATGAGACTTTAATGTCATATTCCTAAGCAGGAGGAAATCATTGTTCTTCTACATATTTCTATTTATTTCGAGTTCGCTGGTGAAATAATCAACACAAAAATACAAAAAAAGTTCAATAAAAAATAAATTTATTTTTACTTAATACTAAACGATTTATACAAAATTTGTTATACACCACAAACATTTTTTTGGAACGCGAAAAAAGTATTCTTTACATCATTATACATTTTCGCCTGATTTCATAATCTAGTACACATAATCTAGTACACATTCATTATCACATCAAATAGTTCAGTTTTTTTCTGTGTCGACATTAGCACCATGACTTATCAACAGTTTAGTCATCCTCACGTCCAGATTTACAACAGCATAAAATATCGGCGTTCTCTGATTGTTGTCTTTGAAATTGACATTAACTCGATCACTTAACAATAATTTAACAATATCAAGAAGACCATTGTTGGTTGCGGTGTGCAAAAGTGAGAAGCCATAAGTGTCGCCAGTTACTCTAGCATGTTGCACCCTGTTGATACTCATGCCCCACTTCGTGAAATCTTTTACAATCTTTAAATATCCCATCTCGACAGCTGAATGCAACAAAGTTGGTAGCAACAAATCACAATTACTTCTGTCTAATGCTGTGAATATCCAACTTGAAATATCTTCAGCCACTGCCGCATATTCCATTTCAGCACCACTTACAGCATCGAGAAGAAACATCTTGTTGCTGTTTGTGTTGAAGCTAATATGAGACATAAGAACGTACGCAATTATCGTGTAATCTTCTGTATTATGCGCTAGTCGAAATGTCGTTTTGCTGTACTTGTTTTGATATTTACTATTTGCTTTTCTGGCTCCTGAAGCTAACAGCAATTTCACCATACCATAATGGCGATATTTTAGCGCAAAATGAAGTGGTATGCAACAGGCAGTTTCTTGTAAAGTGCACTCGGAATAGATGGAAGCTCCGTTGTTCAAAAGAGCTGCGGCAATTGGTACGTTTCCACTCTTCGCAGCAATGTGAAGCGCAGTGAGGCCACAATTCGATTCACAATCGACACGGGCATTGTTTTTCAAAAGTGTCTTCACGATTTCCGAATTTCCTTCCCTGACAGCATAATGAAGCGGTGTGTAGCCTGCATGAGTGATGTGAGTCGTAACTTTGGAATTTACGTCAGCTGCTCCTTGCAAAAGTTTCTGGACGGTGGTCGAACATCCTTTCAAGGAAGCAAGGTGAGGATTTTAGACTGTCACTCGAGGTGCAACGCTCACGACTCCCAAACCATGTTTGTATGAATGATGAAACCTGGAAAAAGAATTGAAGTATTAAATAATTTAATTTTTTTCCACGATTTAAATATTCTATATTAGACTGACGAAAAAAAATATTCTAATTAACACCGCATAGAGTTTAAGATATTCAATTTTGCCTAAACAGATATTTTTTTTTTACTTTTCTAAAAAAAAAACGGTGTTTGAATTAACCTTACGTTTAATAGTGGTTTTTCATTTACATATTACATACAAAGTTAATAAAAATGAAAAATTGTATATTATATACGTTCAAATTTAATAAAAATTAAAAATCCTTTACTTATTTCGGTTCTGCACGGTATTTAAAAAATCGGAAAAATTTTTGGAAATCATATTTTTATAAAAATGAAAAATTGTAAATAATGTACTGTAACGAATTATAGGGATAGATGGATAAGAGAGGGGTAAGTGGCGACATCTCTCGGGTGGCGTTACTCAAGGGAGGGGTACTATATCCATGATATCCATGATATAGCCTCCATGATATCGGCTAGCTCGAGTAACGAAACTCGAATTTCGGCACGAGAAGGCAGTGACAGCTACTCACCAGGTTCCAGGAAGAGAGCCAGAGTCTGAATAATTACTTTCAAACAAATAGAATACATACCCGGTATTCTATTCCACACAGCTGAGAGCGTATACCGGCGAGCTGTCACGGTGGAGAGGGGATAGATTCCGGATCGGCCACTTCGCACACTATTTCCGCACTGAAGGAGATCACGGCATGCCCAGCTGGGGATACAGAATTGTTCGGCACTGAATCACGAACAATTCGAGCCATCGCACGATCCTGGAGGACTCCTAGATCCAGAGATCCCGAAATCTCTCGGAACCGGCGATATTCCGCGTGTCACTTGGGGGCGGCCATTTTGGGCCGACTATCGAACGAGATCAACAGCAGTACGCCGACGGCTCGGAGAGGCTGAGCACACTCACTCGCGCGCGGAGCCAATCACCGGCGGGCTCCGGCCGGTGAAGCGCTCCACTGGAAGGAAGGCTGTGGGAGCGAGCGAGAGGTCCGCTTCTGCCATAAGAGGGAGAGAGACAGCCATACTCCGATTCCATCTCTACAGGATACTAGTTGCGGGCCGCGGGCTTTTAGCGTAACCGGTGTCTACGGAATGTCACGCGTATATGAGGGCGGCCGCTCACCGACAGATGGCGCCACCATGACAATATGAGGAATATCAATGTATTAAGAGATTCCGGCCGATAATCGAATTGCGGGATATTTAGGAGTTAGCAGGGGCGGTTTAGGGACGCTGCGGAAACGATTGTGATGCCTTGCGGAGGCCCGGGAAAAGATTCTGTACGGTGTAATGGAGCCAATAAATCCATAGGATCAGGATAATTAATTCCAAAAATCACCAAAAAGTATGGTTTATGTTTTCATAACACTGGGTGCATTTTTCCTGTCGTGAATAAAAATCTATTTTACCTATTACCTAACGCCTAAATTAATTTCCTTCCTACTCGAGTCTCGTCTTCTGGATCTTCAGATACGAAATTTAATGTACACGGAGAAATACCGTTACATTTGGCGCCCGAACAGGGACTCGAGTAAAGGAAAGAAAGGCCGAGAATAGGCGAAATAAAGATATCGAGGATTTTTTTTATCATGGCAGCGGGAAAGGAGAAAAGTCTCCGTGAGGAATTAGACGAGATAGAGGAAATAGAAGGAATAAGAAGAAGACGGCAAGCATTAGGTGAAGGGAGAAGAAGGCCGAATATGGACACAGGGAGTCCGGAAAACAGATCTTTGGACTGGGAATCGACCACAGCAGATAATTTGTTGGAAAGAAAAAGGAAAGAAGATCGAGACCGAATAAATCGATTCTCCGGGATTCCTGGCATTCCGGGAGCTACAATAACACTGAGTGAAGATGTAGATGAAGAATCCATAGAGGGAGAGGGCCAGGAAGAGACGCAGAATAACAACGAGACAATTACGGTCCCTCACGAGGATGGGGGATTAAAAGAGGTCATGGGATTTTTGGCAAAATTAGACCGGAAGATCGAGAAGATCGATCAGAAAGTCGGAGAACAGACTAGCGGCCAGAAGGCCATGGAAGAGCGGATGAGGGCCAAAAATGACCAGCTAAAGGAGGAAGTCGAGGGTAAGCTCTATTTGATGGAGAGGAGAACGGAGATGAAATTAAAAGCGGCCATAGAGGGTATGAGTGACAGTCAGGCAATTGAATATGCCTATTTTAAGGAACAATTCGCGAGACAGGCAGTAACGAGGGAGGCTTTGGAGAAGGATATGCAAGAAGCGGTGGCTGCAGTTCGACTTCAACAACAACTCGGGCAAGAAAGGGACAAAAGGATCGAAACTCTGGAAGTGGAAATAAGAGAAAGGATCCCTGAAGACTGCCGCAAGAGAATTGAAAAACTAGAGAATAGAGTAACAACAATTCCAAACAACTCGATATGGGGAACAAGTAGTGGATTAAATGGTAGCGGTTTTCAGAGGCTGCATACGATCCCACAGAGGATCCCGAGATTCGCAGCAGATGGTAAAGAAAGACCAATGAAGTATCTGAGGAATTTGCGGGAGTATTGTGAGGCGGCAGGAGTAGAGGGAACAGATGTCCGCCATGTTCTCCGAGAATCACTCACCGGAGAGGCCGAAAACTGGTGGAATTTGGAAAACCAGGATGAACATGATATCGTAACCTTCTCGGTCGTGTTTGCTAGTCGATACTGGAATCAAGAATTACAGAACAAGGTCCGGAGTAACCTCGAGTTTGGGGTATATGACCCGAATATTCAGAAGAGAACAAGAGCCGAATATGCGACACTGATAATCGGAAATGCACGAGATTTGGCAGAGAAAATGCATGACGAAATGATAATTCAAAAATTATCGAGGCATTTTGATGAAGAGGTGAGGTGTGCGGTTCGGATACAACAGATTACGAGTACGAGGGGATTTCTGGAACTCTTGGAGAGTATTGATATGGCGGGGCCTTTGAATAGCCAACGAGCAGTACCTCGGTATGGGGGACAAACATACCGCAGTCAGCCACGATACGGAGGCGCTCCACAGCGTCCGTATGACGTAGGACAGAGGCCGTATGGTGGTGGGGGTATAGGCAGATGGCCAGACGCACCGAACAGGCAGTACGCCGCGGCACCTCCACCCGGCTGCCCGCAAGGTCCACCGTGGCAACGCGACGCGCTGCCGATGAGTAATCAGGCACCAACTCCAACGTGGCAACGTGAAAGTATACCCCAGAAACGGGAGACAGAATCGCCGGCGGAAATAAATGATTTGAGGCGTATTGGACCGATCATCGAATCAACGATGACTCCGGAGGTAAGAAGACAGTTTGAGGAGATACAAAAGAACTCGGGAAACGCCTAGCCGTTGCGCCCGAGGTATGTGCCGTGGGAGTGAGAGAGACGGGTGATCGGAGCGCAACGGAAGAGAGAAAGAGGAGTGTACGGCAGAGAGGCAATGAGAAAAAGCGACAGAAAAAGCGTCATCGAAAGGGGAGAAGGAAGAAGATGGAAGTGGAAGGTGGGCAGCAACCAGCGGTAATACAAGAGAGTAACGTTAAGGAAAACGAGAATGCGTTGTTGGAGAGAAAGCGGCAGGAAGGATCGTCGGAAGAGATTAAAGAAGCAGAAGAAGAGGACGAATCTAGTCTAGCCGAGGTCGCCAACGAACCTCTCGAGGTCCCGGTGAAATCGAGGGAGACCCTGAGCATCTGTACCGTGATGGAGGATCCGAGGGAGTTTTTGAGGGAAGAGCGGATGGCAGAGGACCAGAAATGGTATGAAGAAATCCACCCTAAGTGTCCGGAGATACCGGTAGAGGTTGAGGGGATCTCCGTCCTGACACTAATAGACAGTGGTAGTCAAGTATGTTGCATACAAGAGAAATATTACTTAGAGAATAAGGAGCGTTTTGAGAGATGCCCATTATTGCCAGTGCAGTCTACAAAAGTGGTGGGGGCATTTGGAGGAGAAGCCGAAAAAGTAAAATGGCAGCTTATGGTCGGGGCGGAAACATATGGGTCAAAAGGAAATTTGCAATTATTGGTGGTTCCCAAATTATTGCGACCATTGTTGATCGGAATTGGAGGGATGTTGAGCCTGCAAATATCAGTGGATTCTCGACAGGAAGTCGTGCTTGTAAGAGACCTGATCGTGGCAAGGCTGATGGAGGGTGATTGGAAATTGTTGGATCTGGATAAGGTAGAGGCCCTGGAATGTAACCTGTTCAGGGAAACCCCGACTATTGATCCAGAGTTCCGGTTAACCGAGATCGAAGTGGATGATAAAATGGCGGAGTGCAGCGGAGTGGATTTGAACATCAAGCAAAGGTTCAAAAGGCTCATTGGAGATGTACGAGAGGTATTTGATCGAAGGCCAGGAAGGATTTCCAGTTATGAACACAAATTGATCCTCAAGGATGCTCAACCTTATTTTCATAAGGCATATCCGGTGGCCTTGCTGCAGAGGGATAAGGTCCAACGAGAAATCGAGCGGATGATGGAGTATGGAGTGATCCGAAGATCGGAAAGCATCTATATCAATCCCTTAATGCCGGTGACAAAAGACGATGACAGTGTGAGGCTGTGTTTGGATGCCAGGGAGCTCAATAACTACCTGGTTAACGATTATAATAACGCGCCACCGATCGAGGACATTTTCCAGAGATGTGGTGGCAAATCGGTGATATCGACACTGGATTTGACTAGTAGTTTTTGGCAGATTCCCTTACATCCAGATTCATGGAAGTACACGGCTTTCCAGCATAACGGGAAATGTTACGAGTTTACTGTAACTCCGTTTGGTCTTAAGACCAGCACTGCAAGTCTTATACGGGCATTGGATGTCGTGCTGGATGGTTTGGATTTCGTCATAAACTTTGTCGATGATCTCCTGGTAATGTCGAAGGATCATGAGGAGCATCTTTACCATCTGGAATTATTGTTCTGGAGATTCCAGGAACGTGGTATGACTCTGAAGTTTAAGAAATCCCATTTCTTTCGAGAGGAGGTATCGTTCTTGGGACACATTCTGTCGACAAAAGGGTTGAAACCGGACCCCGAGAAGATTCGATCGATCCGGGAATACACCGCACCAAGAAATGTGAGGGAATTACGAGGATTTTTGGGACTCATAAATTTCTACACCAAGTTCACGAATCGGCATGCACATGAAACAACGCCATTGCTAGGATTATTGAAGAAGGGGGTGAAATGGTGGTGGAGTGACGAAATGCAGAAGAGTTTTGAGAAAGTGAAAACCCTGTTCTGCGAGGCCGTAATTTTGCGATATCCGGACATGAGGAAGCCTTACACGTTAACAACAGATGCTAGTGGATTTGCATTAGGGGCGATTCTCTCACAAAAGGATGACCAGGGAGAGAATGAGGTCGTCACGTTTGCGAGTCAGACGCTGAAAGGTGCTGAGCACGGATATACCACAACAGAAAAGGAGCTGTTGGCGATTGTTTGGGCTTTGGATAAATTTCGGACATACCTAAGAGGAGCAGAGATTGAAGTGAAGACGGACCATAAAGCTTTGATTTTTTTGAAAACGTGTCGTTTTACCACAGAGAGGTTGATGAGATGGGTACTCTCGATTCAGGACTACGATTTGAATGTGGGGCATATCGAGGGAAAGAAGAATGGAGCGGCGGATGCCTTAAGTAGATTGAGGCCAAATGAGGCCGATGAAGGCAAAGGACGTATCGTGATCGCCGCGGTCCTGGCCAGGAAGCCATCAAAAGAACTGGTAATGGAAATGCGGAACATCGAAAGATTGCAGCGGGAACAGAAGGATTTGGCGGACATCATAAAATTGTTGGAAATGGCCGAGGATGCGGAGGAGGGAAGGAGGTATCGGCTAATGAATGGAGTGCTACAAAAATGTACTAAGGCACGGGTATGGAAGGTTATGTTACCGAAAGGCATCGTGAACAAGCTGGTCAAGGAGTGTCACGAGCTTTATGGGCATCTCGGCTCGAGGAAGTGTTTCCGGATGTTGGAGAATGATTTTTCCTATCCGCACTTGGCCCGACATGTGAGGACGATAATTGCGTGTTGTGACAACTGTCAGAGGAACAAAGTATCGGCACAAACGAATCACGCAGCGATGCAGAATATCGTTCCCGAGGGGCCGGGGGATTTGTTGTCCATCGATTTTTATGGCCCTCTGCCGACATCGGTAGGTGGGGTAAAACATATTCTGGTGACCATAGATGCTTTCAGTAAATATGTAGTGCTATACGCCATGAAGAAGGCCAATACAGCAACAGTAATAAAAAGGATATTTGGCGATTATATTCCACGATACGGGAAACCGGCGAGAATCCAGTTCGATCATGGGACACAATTCACTGCTAAGAATTGGCTGCAGAAACTCGAGGAGGAGAAAATTAAGGCGGTGTTTTCATCAATCCGACACCCACAAGGGAATATTGTCGAGCGAGTGAACCGGGAACTAGGAAGGTTTTTCAGAGCTTTCCTGGAGGAAAATCATTCAGGATGGTTTAAATGGATCCAAGTGGTGCAGGATTGTATCAACGAATCCCATCACGAGACTACCGAGTTTCCACCAATAGAGCTCCAGTGTGGAAAGAAACCTGTGAGGGCGTGGAATAAATGGTTGGGAATGCTTCCGAGTGAGGAGGAGGTTCCGATGGCATACGAAGAGAAGCTTCGCATAGTGAGAGAGAGGATTCGGAAGAAGGGAGCTCAGAGGGCAGAAAAATTCAATGCAAATCACCGGTTGTGTAGTTTTGAGGAGGGGGAATTGGTGTTGGTAAAAGCCCTGAATGTTTCGGACCCGACGAAGCAGATAACGTCGAAATTCTTACCACTCCGAGAAGGACCATATCGAATACAAAAATGTGTGGGGTTGGCGACATACCTTCTCGAGGAAATTATGACAAAGAAAATTCGAGGAAAATTCCATGGAAGCCTCCTGACTCGGTATAGGGTACCTGATGAGACAGAGGGACATTAAGAGACAGGAAGGAACGACAGTAAAGCCAAGGAAAACGGATTGGGAGAGAAGAAAAGGAAAATGACCGTCGATTACCAAACGAGTGGTAATTATACGGTCAGGAGCGGATATCTCTGAGGGAGATGGATTAGGCAGAATGATGCAAGGGGGATGAACGGTCTGGGGGATGGAGAGGTAGGGAATAATGCAACAAAGATTTTTTTTTATAGGCCAGTTATTGGTTACATTAATTAACAATGATAAAAACAATATTAAAATTATGAAATTGGTCACAGCAGAAATTAGGGAGGAGGGGGAAGACGGTAGTAACAACGGAACGGAGGTGTTATGGTCTAATGAATTGATATTCATGGTCTGAGGTTTGACAATTTGAATTTTCGCGCGGGATGCGTGTAGGGTATATAGTAGGGTATATAAGGGGCTGTTGAGGGAGGATTCATCCTTTTCCACGTCAATATCGAGCTACAGTAGATCCGAGGCAAGGAAATTAACGGAGAAATGGATAAGCTGGCACCAGCTTGTGAAGAGATTGCGGCAGTGGATCTGAGCATACGATGGCAGCTGAGAACCATTAGCATCGGAAAATGTGAGAAGAAATCGGAGGAAACAAGAAAGAAGAGCCGATGGGATGAGAAATATTCGAAAGATGCGCTAGGACTCACCAGGATAACCGACGACAACATTCAGGGCTGGTATCCAGGAAAGTCCCTAGGATTATAGAGGGGCCAGAAAAAGGTATGGTGGGGGGGTCTCCGTGATTGCCGGCAACGGATTTTCGACCACCAGTTGCCCTCAGAACACCGAAAGAGAAGCATGTACGCCCATTCGAGCTGTCGTAATTACCCGGCGGGAGGGTTAGCGGGAGATTATCCAAACGTAAGAATACTTCTGTGCGTGAATCCGGGGAGGATCTACCTGCGCCTGGAGGACCCGGAGAACGAGGTTGATCGGATGATCGAAGCTTTCGAGGAAACTGGGCCGAGAATTAGAATGGATCCAGCGGAGGTTACTCGTGGCCGGTCGGTGCTGGTCGACGTCGAGGGCCGGTTGAGACGGGCCATCGTCCTGGAAGCGGTGGTCGGAGGCCGTGTCCAGGTATGGTGGGGCGATGTTGCGAGGAGGGCTGAGGTCTCAGTTAATGACCTTTTTCACCTCACGGCTGAGACAGAGGCCATGCCCCTCCAAGCCATCGCCGTGGGTCTCAATCGGACCCGGCCAGTGCTACGGAGGTATACGCCGGCACAGATACTGTTGGCGAGGCGGGTGTTGGAACGACGAGTCTGGACAATGACCGTATATCCGGACCCAACAAATGCAGAGGCTCGCTGGGTGGAGTTGTGGGTGGAGGAAGGCCCGGGGAGGATTGTCACGGCATCGGAGGCGCTGATCAGAGCCAACTGCGCGGTCCGAGGGGAGAATCCGGCATTTTTTTCGTGGGGTCCGGATGGAGGCTTGTTTTTGGACCCTCATTTCTGGGAGGATCCGGAGTCGGAGGATGAGGGATATGGGTCGGAGGGTGGAAGTGGGGCGGTTTACGAGATCCCGGAATTGGCACCCGTACCACCAGCGATACACGTTCCGGAGTTCTCGATGGGGGTGGCACCTGAAATTCCCCCACATGAATTGATGGACGGAGGTGAATTGTGGGAGAAGAGTTCGGAGGGGTCGGAGACGAAGACGGGGACGGAGGATTCGGGGACGGAAGGTGAAATGTCGTGGTCGGATATTTCGGAGGTCGGAGAGTGAGGGTCAGAGACGAAGTGTGGTGTCAACAGGAGCAAAAACAAAAACAAAAGACTGTGGGAAAAGGACAAGGTGTGGTTGAGGAGTTTTTTTTTGTTGAGTGGGTTTTTTTTTTGCGAAGGAGTTTTTTTTTTTGATATTGTTGTATGAAGGAAAAAGGAGTTTTTTTTTGTGAGATATTTGTGTATGAAGGAAGAAGGAGTTTTTTTTTTTTTTTTGAGATATTGTTATGGAAAGGAAGGAGTTTTTTTCTTTTGAGATTTTTTTTTTTGTATAAAGGCGGAAGAAGGCGTTAGTTTATAAGGATTGTGAGATTTGTTTTTATGATTAAGAGAGATTTTGTTTTTGTTCGAGAGGACGGGAGGAGGAGTTTTTTTTTATATATAAGGTTTATTTTCGTTATATTTTTTTTTATTATATAGAGTTTTTTTTTTGAGAAATTGTTATGAAGGAGGCGGCGAAATAAAAAGAGAAGACGAAATAGCTGAAATAGAGTTTGTGTTTATTTTTATTTCTTTTTAAGACATTAAAACCTATTTACAGAAGGGGAAAGAGAACAAAGAATAGATAGATACTAGAAAAGATGAGCAGAAGAAGAGAGCCAAAGAGTGAACCTGGAACAGAAAGAAAAAGAGTATTTAGAATACATGGTTTAGATATAGATATACTCACCATGTATTGGGGGATAATGTAACGAATTATAGGGATAGATGGATAAGAGAGGGGTAAGTGGCGACATCTCTCGGGTGGCGTTACTCAAGGGAGGGGTACTATAGTGCAGCAGTGCGCTATAGGATAAGCGAGCAGGGGGGAATGACCGAAAAAAGGTGATGGGCTACAGGAATTGAAGGGCTACAGGAACTTTGGGGTAGGAAATAAGGGTAGGAGTGCGACAGAGATGGACAGAGGGTAGTTCGGATATAAATTAGGGGTGCGCATAGCAGTCGGGGCCTGTTACAGAACCACCAGCAGCCGAGCAACACCCTGAGGGAGCCAAGGAAGCACGATTCATATCACGAAAGACGATTGGATCTTCCGGACACTGATGGCAACTATGAGGCAAAAATAACTGTTGCCTGTCACAGAATTCTCGAGATACCGGCCGGCAGCCTCCATGATATCGGCTAGCTCGAGTAACGAAACTCGAATTTCGGCACGAGAAGGCAGTGACAGCTACTCACCAGGTTCCAGGAAGAGAGCCAGAGTCTGAATAATTACTTTCAAACAAATAGAATACATACCCGGTATTCTATTCCACACAGCTGAGAGCGTATACCGGCGAGCTGTCACGGTGGAGAGGGGATAGATTCCGGATCGGCCACTTCGCACACTATTTCCGCACTGAAGGAGATCACGGCATGCCCAGCTGGGGATACAGAATTGTTCGGCACTGAATCACGAACAATTCGAGCCATCGCACGATCCTGGAGGACTCCTAGATCCAGAGATCCCGAAATCTCTCGGAACCGGCGATATTCCGCGTGTCACTTGGGGGCGGCCATTTTGGGCCGACTATCGAACGAGATCAACAGCAGTACGCCGACGGCTCGGAGAGGCTGAGCACACTCACTCGCGCGCGGAGCCAATCACCGGCGGGCTCCGGCCGGTGAAGCGCTCCACTGGAAGGAAGGCTGTGGGAGCGAGCGAGAGGTCCGCTTCTGCCATAAGAGGGAGAGAGACAGCCATACTCCGATTCCATCTCTACAGGATACTAGTTGCGGGCCGCGGGCTTTTAGCGTAACCGGTGTCTACGGAATGTCACGCGTATATGAGGGCGGCCGCTCACCGACAGATGGCGCCACCATGACAATATGAGGAATATCAATGTATTAAGAGATTCCGGCCGACAATCGAATTGCGGGATATTTAGGAGTTAGCAGGGGCGGTTTAGGGACGCTGCGGAAACGATTGTGATGCCTTGCGGAGGCCCGGGAAAAGATTCTGTACGGTGTAATGGAGCCAATAAATCCATAGGATCAGGATAATTAATTCCAAAAATCACCAAAAAGTATGGTTTATGTTTTCATAACACTGGGTGCATTTTTCCTGTCGTGAATAAAAATCTATTTTACCTATTACCTAACGCCTAAATTAATTTCCTTCCTACTCGAGTCTCGTCTTCTGGATCTTCAGATACGAAATTTAATGCACACGGAGAAATACCGTTACAGTACGTTCAAAATTAATGAAAATTTAAAATCCTTTACTTATTTCCCTTCTGCTGGGTATTTAAAAAATCTTAAATATTATGGAAATAAATTTTTTATAAAAATGAAAAATTATATATAATATACGTTCAAGTTGAAAAATTAATATTGTGAATATTAAAAGTTACTCACCCCTGTTTACGTTGCACGACGACTTGTTCCTTGTTCCTGAAGAAGCTCATCTTCGAATTGTTAATGTTCTCGATGTACTTGCGAACTTGACTTTTCCAAAAATGTGGCATTGAAAGATTGTTGTTAAGGGTTTATATAGGATCGAGGGGCCCATGGTCAAGGGTCGATGGCGGGAGAAGGGGGTAGACAATACCGCAAGCCTATTGGCCGGGGGATGATGAGTGGGGGATTGGAAGTCAAGGAGTAAACGAAAGAAAATCCTGCCACCATCAGCGGAAGTACAAGAATAGGAGTCATCTCTGACATTAAATATGTATTTAATTTGGATCTACAAAAATAAAGGGCGCAAAGGCATTTTCGCATCTTACTTAAAGATTCCTTTACGAGAAAGTATGCTGATCAAATTTGGCTTTCTTATAGAGGAAGCTATAAGAAAGAACGAAAAATGAGGAAGCAATGAGCCAAGTATGACTTTGCAACTATTATTTATAAAGCTTTTTGGGAGATGGAGTAAAGACTTAATTTATTTTAAAAATCTGCAAAATAAAACTTTGCAAGTAAAACAAAACTAATGAGGAAGCAATTTGCAAATTTCTACTTTGCAGCGTTATTTAAACAAATCGTAACTTTTCAATATAAATATATTATAACTCAATATTCTCATAATATTTATCTATCTATAATGAAATAACGTAATTTTTTTAAAAAATTTAAATTCTTAAAAATTTGAACTACACAACAAATTATGACGAAACTATGTACCCGTTATTGCTGAACAGTACTGATTTCGTATATAAAACTTGTTATGTCTGACATTAAATATGTATTCAATTTGGATCTACAAAAATAAAGGGTGCAATGTCATTTTTGCATCTTTCTTAAAGCTTCCTCTACGAGAATGTATGTTGATCAAATTTGGCTTCTTCGTAGAGGAAGCTATAAGAAAGAACGAAAAATGAGGAAGCAATGAGCCAACTATGACTTTGCAACTATTATTTATAAAGCTTTTTGGGAGATGCAGTAAAGACGTAATTTATTTTTAAAATCTGCAACATAAAACTTTGCAAGTAAAACAAAAAATAATGAGGAAGCAATTTGCAAAGTTCTGCTTTGCAGCTTTATTTAAATAAACCGTAATTTTTCAATATAAATATATTATAATTCAATATTCTTATAATATTTATCTATCTATAATGAAATAACATAAATTTTTTAAATAAAATTTGTAATCTTTAAAAATTTGAACTACATAACAAATTGTGACGAAACTATGTACCTGTTATTACTGAACAGTACTGATTTTGTATATAAAATTTGTATTCCCTATCTTATGTTTTGCAAAAGCTGATGCGATAATATAATTTATTGTAAAATTTCAAATTATAAGAAATTTGAACCACGTTTGTGACCAAACTATAGGCAGAATAGTACTGATTTTATGTATTTAATTTGTATTTGCTATCTCACATTTTGCAATAAAGCAGTAACATAATTTATTTAAATAAAATTTAAAATCACATCATTTTTCAAAAAGTTAAAATTCTAAGAAATTTGAACCACATTGCAGATTATGACGAAACGATGTACTAATCATCGTTGAATAGTACCAATTTCATGTATAAAATTTTAGTTCGTTGTCTTATGTCTTGCTAAAATTAGATCAAAAACGAGAATTTTTCTAAAATTTCAAAACTCTATAAAATCCGCACTACTTTTACGATTTCGGTCAAATTCAATACTAAGCATCATTAAGATTATCCGCATTTATGAAAAATTATTTAGCAAAATATCGTCACTTTTACGAAAGCTAAAGTGCGCACGTCCTTTTTTTGAAAAATTAAAAAATCTATAAAATTAACATTTCTGCATACATTTCTTAAAACATTGAAATAGTCAAAGATGGGCTGCTGCTTCACTTGTGTGCAAAATTTCAGCTCAATATAGGTGATTGAAATTTCGAAGCCTTGCACACACACACACATACATACGGGCATTTTTTCTAAACGATTTTTCTCGATGATTTGGATCATTCTGAGTGTCTTGACATGAAAATCTCGAAAAACGAAATTTTCATGAAAACAAGGCTTCTTCTACGAGGGAGGAAAATAAATCACATACCCTTAAAATGGACTTGTCTGATAATAGACTACTTGTATACTAAATTTAAGAAAAACGATACTTGAAAACATTAGAAAAAAAATTGGTGAGTGGAAAAAAATGTATAAAAAAATTCAAGATCACATAAAATCTGAACTTTTTAACGGGTTCATGTCTGATTCAATCCCAAGCGTCGTTCAAAATACGTGTGGTTCAAAATGCTCTCCATTGACTTTACAAAACGTAAGAAAAATTTATAAGTTTGTTACATTTAGTAATAAAATAACGAATGAGAAACACAAAAACAGGTGGGAAATAATACTTCAAACTTTCTTCAATTTTTATTCCATCACAGATTAACATTTCGTTTATACACAGTTAAAAATATTTTGAAAATAATATATGTATTGGAAGTTCCTTTTCAGATACGGTATATTAAATTTTATTTAATCAATTTTAGGTAAACAGATATTTTATTTTACTTTTCTAAAAAAGCGGTGTTTGTATTAACCATATGTTTAATAGTGGTTTTCCATTTACATATTACATACAAAACTAATAAAAATGAAAAATCCTTTACTTATTTCCCTTCTGTTGGGCATTAAGAAAACCTCAAATATTAGGGAAATAAAATTTTTATAAAAATGAAAAATTGTATATAATATACGTTCAAAATTAATAAAAATTTAAAATACTTTACTTACTTCCCTTCTGCTGGGTATTTAGAAAATCCCAAATATTATGGATATAAAATTTTTATAAAAATTTTATTTAATATACAGATAAAATTCAAATAATTATATTATTAACACAACTTTTATAAAGTACTTAGTATACTGTATATTAATTAATATTTATATATTAAATTTAATATACGCGAATCCGCAGAAAAAACTTCCAATACTGAATGATAAATTTCGTACAAAAATTTCTAACAGTGTAGGCATTAAATAGCTTCGAAATTTACACTGAAAATTCGCTTGGTGTGTTAAGTCAGGTTGAATAATTCACTGATAATTATGCAACCATACATTAACGAAAAAAAAATCGTCTGTAATTTTCATCAAGCGCATATCCGCGTATGTCGCTATTCAACGAGAAATTCCTTCGACGGATGTCTTCTACGTAAGTAGCCTTAGAAAAGTGATGAACATCACTGTGGAGCATTGCGTGAGCAGAGCACCGAACATAAATTAGGCGCGACCGTCGAAAGCGATAAAATACAAAAGTATTTTATTCACGAGCCTCGATACGTGCTATATCCAAATGGATTCAATAGCAGTGGCAGATGATAATGCTCCTGGGAATTCTTGATGTCGACGATTATCTCGACTATTGGATACAAGGCCGGTTTCTTCGTGGTGAGAAAATACTTCTCTACTTCAAAACGAATCTTGTAGCGTCAACGGTGAAATCCGCACTTCCGATTGGAAGAAGATCTGCACAGCGTCCGTTTACAGTAGTCTCACTGAAATTTATTTATTTATTTATTTATTTATTAAACAAGGATGACTCAATTGCAAATTAATAATAGCCTATTTTATAATCACGAAATTATTAATTCTCAAAACAGTTGCAAAGTCAAACTTTCCATATTATTTCCGTATTTTTCTTCTTCTAGAAAGTATGGTAACCAAATTTGACTTCTTCATTAAGTATACTTATAAAGAAAGTTAACTGCACTTACAAAGAAATAATTGACAAAATATCGTGAATTTTATGTTTTGGTATTTCATGATTATATTGTGGCTTGGACCGTTTATACAATGGTAAGGGATTAGCGGTGAGGGTTTATGACCGCTCGAGAATGCGATCACCTCTCGTTCGGGAAAAGAGTTGGCGCACCAATTGTACTTACGGTCGGTTATAAGAAAAGTCTCAACGCCACGATTTATTGTGGAAATACAATGAACTTAATATCCGAACGGTCAAAACAAGCCATATAAATCCTGTTCTACAAAATATTACAGACAAATACATGCGTATTTTTCTATGAGGACCTTGAGCTGTTTATTGCAAATTGCCTATTATTCAGTGAGATCCACTGGTCATTCACCAGCTTATGCAGACTCACTGGTAATCTACTGACTGGAAGACCCTTCGTGGTGTCGAAAACGTGAGTGGTAATCGGTGGCTTTTCCACGATCGCAACTCTCACTGATGCCAAGGCAGATTTATTCGTTTTCCGAATATCTCCAGGCGATTTTTTCATTTTATTATCTTCAAAAATTGGTCATCATTTTTGTTATTTTTTTACCAGTTTTACCGGCTCACCAGTTGGTGAAATAATTTTTTTTTATCCAAGGCAGATTTATTCGTTTTCCGAATATCTCCGGACGATTTTTTCATTTTTTTTTTCAAACATGGACCATCATTTTTTTTATCCAAGGCAGATTTATTCGTTTTGCAAATATCTCCAGGCACTTTGTTTTTCGATTTTCAAAAATTGACAGTAATTTTTGTCAATTTTCAATGGTTCAACTGCTGATGGCCAATTGGACCATTTCGTCTTTTCGAACAATTGATGTTTTCCCTGGCAGATTTATTCCTTTTTGCGAATATCTCCAAAAAAATTTTTTAGTTTTTTTTAATCATTATTTTTTAAAATTGGCCGTCATTTTCCGCATTTTTCGCCGTTGGTCAGTTGTACCGTTTCCCGATTGCTGCAATTATTTTGTTGTTCAAAGCAGATGTTTGCGTTGAATCGGGCTCTCAGTATTATCTCAAAGGTCAGGGCGTCGATTTATTGCTGCTTCACTCTCTGTATGTTCTCTAGCTGCCACAATTTTTTAGATAATGAGTTTAAACAGTTTTTTACGAATAAAGCAATGAAAAATAACGATCAGTATTGAATTTAAACGAAATACATAAAGCTGTTTAGATTTTATAGAATTTTGAATTTATGAAAATTTTTATTTTCGTACTTGTTTAATTTGTATTTAAAATAAGGATGCAAAGTAGATCTTTGCACATTGCTTCGTCAGTAATTTTCATCTTTCGCAAAGCTTCCTCTATGAGGAAGCCAAAAATAAAATAAAGAAACTTCCTCATATCGGCGGCGTTGGGAGATATGAAAATTAATGAGGCAGCAATCTGCAAAGTTCTACTTTGCATTCTTATTTTTACTGTTTTATTTAGGACCGAGCAAAAATTATCTTTGCATTAGTGCAATGCTTTTCGCTTCACTAAAGACCCATAAAAAATTTGAATTATTTCTGCCAATACAGCGCGGACAAACTTCACTGTCACATAGTTTCCTGTGTCACACGGTTTCCGAAGTTCCCCTATAGATTTTCGAAAAATCGCATTATCTCTGTTTATTTAAGGTATGTAGCTGACGAGAATGGCAATAGAGCGAGCTTCACATTTGGAACTGGTAAACTTGGCGGTGGTAGTTCCCGACCGTCTGGCGGGGGCCAGAAGCCGGGATTGACGCCTGGTGGTCCAGGCGCGACATCTTCGGGTGGTGGAGGAAGTGGCGGTAGAGGTGGACGTCCAGGGGGCGGTGGTGGAGCTTTCGGCGGAAGTGCTGTACGTCCCACGGGTTCCGGTGGCTGAGGAGGTCAAAATGGCGCTAGCAGTTATTTACCTCCTACTACGAAAGTCGACAGAAGTTATCTTCCACCGAATTAGAAATCCACCGGCTAATCAACTTAACGACTTAAACAATCCATTCATTATCACAATTGTGATCTCTGAATTATACTACCGCGTGAAACAAAACTGTTGTATAAAGTATAAGTGAAGCTAAAGAAGAGGGAAACTTGAAATGTACGACAGAACAATGATTTGCAGAAAAAAAAGATGAAAAAGATGGAAAAGATCTGATTAAAAAGATACGGCAAAAAGAAATGTTAGTTTTACAAAGATAACTAATATATTATCAATTAGTGCGCTGTATACATTAGCATAAAATACCTTACTATTTTGGAAAAACTATTGGCAATATGTGAAAAAAATAAATACTGATTATTTTTAATGATCTTATTGATAATCGATTAGTGATATTTTTTTTTCACTGGCACAAAAACGCTGAAAGAAAATATTGTAACGAGAATTCGCATAGCGCCTTAATTAGGTACATTTCTTCGCCCCTATAAATATACCGCTATAAATTTTGTATTAAAAAAACGTTTTTTTTTCATTCTTTTATCATTCCCTCTTCTGTACTTGTCGCATTATTCACCCTAGGATTTCTCCCGAGACAGGAATATAGGTACTTATATCATTAATGTGTCACAACACTCTTCAGATTCAAGACCTTCCTTGTCATGTCCGCTCATGAAATGTATGTTCATTTCGTAAAGATGATCGGCACGTGTAAATTCACCGACATTCGAGCCCCTAGAGTTTACTCTCAAAGGTCAGAGCTCTTATTTATTCCTGCTCTTCTCTACTTTGGCTATTTTTTTTTCAATCAAGCTAAGTGATATCAACTCTTTCACCGATCCTGCAGAGTCGCTGGAAAGTTCGAAAGGAACTATCTTCACAATAGGAATAAGTATAAGATTTTCTATAATTATTTTCCGATATAAAATTAAATAAACAAAAAATTCTAACTCAATTCTTAACATTTTTCGAAAATTTATATTTATTTTATTTACTCTTGAAAATAGGTTTAATCAAAATATACGATAATACAATGAGACTTTAATGTCATATTTCTAAGCAGGAGGAAATCATTGTTCTTGTACATATTTCTATTTATTTCGAGTTCGCTGGTGAAATAATCAACACAAAAATACAAAAAAAGTTCAATAAAAAATAAATTTATTTTTACTTAACACTAAACGATTTATACAAAATTTGGTATACACCGCAAACATTTTTTTGGAACGCGAAAAAAGTATTCTTTACATCATTATACATTTTCGCCTGATTTCATAATTTAGTACACATAATCTAGTACACATTCATTATCACATCAAATAGTTCAGTTTTCTTCTGTGTCGACATTAGCACCATGACTTAACAACAGTTTAGTCATCCTCACGTCCAGATTTACAACAGCATAAAATATCGGCGTTCTCTGATTGTTGTCTTTGAAATTGACATTAACTCGATCACTTAACAATAATTTAACAATATCAAGAAGACCATTGTTGGTTGCGGTGTGAAAAAGTGAGAAGCCATAAGTGTCGCCAGTTACTCTAGCATGTTGCACCCTGTTGATACTCATGCCCCACTTCATGAAATCTTTTACAATCTTTAAATATCCCATCTCGACAGCTGAATGCAACAAAGTTGGTAGCAACAAATCACAATTACTTCTGTCTAATGCTGTGAATATCCAACTTGAAATATGTTCAGCCACTGCCGCATATTCCATTTCAGCACCACTTACAGCATCGAGAAGAAACATCTGGTTGCTGTTTGTGTTGAAGCTAATATAAGACATAAGAACGTACGCAATTATCGTGTAATCTTCTGTATTATGCGCTAGTCGAAATGTCGTTTTGCTGTACTTGTTTTGATATTTACTATTTGCTTTTCTGGCTCCTGAAGCTAACAGCAATTTCACCATACCATAATGGCGATATTTTAGCGCAAAATGAAGTGGTATGCAACAGGCAGTTTCTTGTAAAGTGCACTCGGAATAGATGGAAGCTCCGTTGTTCAAAAGAGCTTCGGCAATTGGTACGTTTCCACTCTTCGCAGCAATGTGAAGCGCAGTGAGGCCACAATTCGATTCATAATCGACACGGGCATTGTTTTTCAAAAGTGTCTTCACGATTTCCGAATTTCCTTCCCTGACAGCATAATGAAGCGGTGTGTAGCCTGCATGAGTGATGTGAGTCGTAACTTTGGAATTTACGTCAGCTGCTCCTTGCAAAAGTTTCTGGACGGTGGTCGAATATCCTTTCAAGGAAGCAAGGTGAGGATTTTAGACTGTCACTCGAGGCGCAACGCTCACGACTCCCAAACCATGTTTGTATGAATGATGAAACCTGGAAAAAGAATTGAAGTATTAAATAATTTAATTTTTTTCCACGATTTAAATATTCTATATTAGACTGACGAAAAAAAATATTCTAATTAACACCGCATAGAGTTTAAGATATTCAATTTTGCCTAAACAGATATTTTTTTTTTACTTTTCTAAAAAAAAAAACGGTGTTTGAATTAACCTTACGTTTAATAGTGGTTTTTCATTTACATATTACATACAAAGTTAATAAAAATGAAAAATTGTATATTATATACGTTCAAATTTAATAAAAATTAAAAATCCTTTACTTATTTCGGTTCTGCACGGTATTTAAAAAATCGGAAAAATTTTTGGAAATCATATTTTTATAAAAATGAAAAATTGTAAATAATGTACGTTCAAAATTAATGAAAATTTAAAATCCTTTACTTATTTCCCTTCTACTGGGTATTTAAAAAATCTTAAATATTATGGAAATAAATTTTTTATAAAAATGAAAAATTATATATAATATACGTTCAAGTTGAAAAATTAATATTGTGAATATTAAAAGTTACTCACCCCTGTTTACGTTGCACGACGACTTGTTCCTTGTTCCTGAAGAAGCTCATCTTCGAATTGTTAATGTTCTCGATGTACTTGCGAACTTGACTTTTCCAAAAATGTGGCATTGAAAGATTGTTGTTAAGGGTTTATATAGGATCGAGGGGCCCATGGTCAAGGGTCGACGGCGGGAGAAGGGGGTAGACAATACCGCAAGCCTATTGGCCGGGGGATGATGAGTGGGGGATTGGAAGTCAAGGAGTAAACGAAAGAAAATCCTGCCACCATCAGCGGAAGTACAAGAATAGGAGTCATCTCTGACATTAAATATGTATTTAATTTGGATCTACAAAAATAAAGGGCGCAAAGGCATTTTCGCATCTTTCTTAAAGATTCCTTTACGAGAAAGTATGCTGATCAAATTTGGCTTTCTTATAGAGGAAGCTATAAGAAAGAATGACTTTGCAACTTTGCAACTATTATTTATAAAGCTTTTTGGGAGATGGAGTAAAGACTTAATTTATTTTAAAAATCTGCAAAATAAAAATTTGCAATTAAAACAAAAAATAATGAGGAAGCAATTTGCAAAGTTCTGCTTTGCAGCTTTATTTAAATAAACCGTAATTTTTCAATATAAATATATTATAATTCAATATTCTTATAATATTTATCTATCTATAATGAAATTACATAAATTTTTCAAATAAAATTTGTAATCTTTAAAAATTTGAACTACATAACAAATTGTGACGAAACTATGTACCTGTTATTACTGAACAGTACTGATTTTGTATATAAAATTTGTATTCCCTATCTTATGTTTTGCAAAAGCTAATGCGATAATATAATTTATTGTAAAATTTCAAATTATAAGAAATTTGAACCACGTTTGTGACCAAACTATAGGCAGAATAGTACTGATTTTATGTATTTAATTTGTATTTGCTATCTCACATTTTGCAATAAAGCAGTAACATAATTTATTTAAATAAAATTTAAAATCACATCATTTTTCAAAAAGTTAAAATTCTAAGAAATTTGAACCACATTGCAGATTATGACGAAACGATGTACTAATCATCGTTGAATAGTACCAATTTCATGTATAAAATTTTAGTTCGTTGTCTTATGTCTTGCTAAAATTAGATCAAAAACGAGAATTTTTCTAAAATTTCAAAACTCTATAAAATCCGCACTACTTTTACGATTTCGGTCAAATTCAATACTAAGTAGAATTAAGATTATCCGCATTTATGAAAAATTATTTAGCAAAATACCGTCACTTTTACGAAAACTAGAGTGCGCACGTCCTTTTTTTGAAAAATTAAAAAATCTATAAAATTAACATTTCTGCATACATTTCTTAAAACATTGAAATAGTCAAAGATGGGCTGCTGCTTCACTTGTGTGCAAAATTTCAGCTCAATATAGGTGATTGAAATTTCGAAGCCTTGCACACACACACACATACATACGGGCATTTTTTCTAAACGATTTTTCTCGATGATTTGGATCATTCTGAGTGTCTTGACATGAAAATCTCGAAAAACGAAATTTTCATGAAAACAAGGCTTCTTCTACGAGGGAGGAAAATAAATCACATATCCTTAAAATGGACTTGTCTGATAATAGACTACTTGTATACTAAATTTAAGAAAAACGATACTTGAAAACATTAGAAAAAAAATTGGTGAGTGGAAAAAAATGTATAAAAAAATTCAAGATCACATAAAATCTGAACTTTTTAACGGGTTCATGTCTGATTCAATCCCAAGCGTCGTTCAAAATACGTGTGGTTCAAAATGCTCTCCATTGACTTTACAAAACGTAAGAAAAATTTATAAGTTTGTTACATTTAGTAATAAAATAACGAATGAGAAACACAAAAACAGGTGGGAAATAATACTTCAAACTTTCTTCAATTTTTATTCCATCACAGATTAACATTTCGTTTATACACAGTTAAAAATATTTTGAAAATTAATATATGTATTGGAAGTTCCTTTTCAGATACGGTATATTAAATTTTATTTAATCAATTTTAGGTAAACAGATATTTTATTTTACTTTTCTAAAAAAGCGGTGTTTGTATTAACCATATGTTTGATAGTGGTTTTCCATTTACATATTACATACAAAACTAATAAAAATGAAAAATCCTTTACTTATTTCCCTTCTGTTGGGCATTAAAAAAACCTCAAATATTAGGGAAATAAAATTTTTATAAAAATGAAAAATTGTATATAATATACGTTCAAAATTAATAAAAATTAAAAATACTTTACTTACTTCCCTTCTGCTGGGTATTTAGAAAATCCCAAATATTATGGATATAAAATTTTTATAAAAATTTTATTTAATATACAGATAAAATTCAAATAATTATATTATTAACACAACTTTTATAAAGTATTTACTATACTGTATATTAATTAATATTTATATATTAAATTTAATATACGCGAATCCGCAGAAAAAACTTCCAATACTGAATGATAAATTTCATACAAAAATTTCTAACAGTGTAGGCATTAAATATCTTCGAAATTTACACTGAAAATTCGCTTGGTGTGTTAAGTCAGGTTGAATAATTCACTGATAATTATGCAACCATACATTAACGAAAAAAAAAATCGTCTGTAATTTTCATCAAGCGCATATCCGCGTATGTCGCTATTCAACGAGAAATTCCTTCGACGGATGTCTTCTACGTAAGTAGCCTTAGAAAAGTAATGTACATCACTGTGGAGCATTGCGTGAGCAGAGCACCGAACATAAATTAGGCGCGACCGTCGAAAGCGATAAAATACAAAAGTATTTTATTCACGAGCCTCGATACGTGCTATATCCAAATGGATTCAATAGCAGTGGCAGATGATAATGCTCCTGGGAATTCTTGATGTCGAAGATTATCTCGACTATTGGATACAAGGCCGGTTTCTTCGTGGTGAGAAAATACTTCTCTACTTCAAAACGAATCTTGTAGCGTCAACGGTGAAATCCGCACTTCCGATTGGAAGAAGATCTGCACAGCGTCCGTTTACAGTAGTCTCACTGAAATTTATTTATTTATTTATTTATTTATTAAACAAGGATGACTCAATTGCAAATTAATAATAGCCTATTTTATAATCACGAAATTATTAATTCTCAAAACAGTTGCAAAGTCAAACTTTCCATATTATTTCCGTATTTTTCTTATTCTAGAAAGTATGGTAACCAAATTTGACTTCTTCATTAAATATACTTATAAAGAAAGTTAACTGCACTTACAAAGAAATAATTGGCAAAATATCGTAAATTTTATGTTTTGGTATTTCATGATTATATTGTGGCTTGGACCGTTTATACAATGGTAAGGGATTAGCGGTGAGGGTTTATGACCGCTCGAGAATGCGATCACCTCTCGTTCGGGAAAAGAGTTGGCGCACCAATTGTACTTACGGTCGGTTATAAGAAAAGTCTCAACGCCACGATTTATTGTGGAAATACAATGAACTTAATATCCGAACGGTCAAAATAAGCCATATAAATCCTGTTCTACAAAATATTACAGACAAATACATGCGTATTTTTCTATGAGGACCTTGAGCTGTTTATTGCAACTTGCCTATTATTCAGTGAGATCCACTGGTCATTCACCAGCTTATGCAGACTCACTGGTAATCTACTGACTGGAAGACCCTTCGTGGTGTCGAAAACGTGAGTGGTAATCGGTGGCTTTTCCACGATCGCAACTCTCACTGATGCCAAGGCAGATTTATTCGTTTTCCGAATATCTCCGGACGATTTTTTCATTTTCTTTTTCAAACATTGACCATCATTTCTGTCATTTTTTCGGTTGACCAGTTTTACTGGCTTACCGGTTGGTGCAACAATTTTTTGTCCAAGGCAGATTTATTCGTTTTGCAAATATCTCCAGGCACTTTGTTTTTCGATTTTCAAAAATTGACAGTAATTTTTGTCAATTTTCAATGGTTCAACTGCTGATGGCCAATTGGACCATTTCGTCTTTTCGAACAATTGATGTTTTCCCTGGCAGATTTATTCCTTTTTGCGAATATCTCCAAAAAAAATTTTTAGTCTTTTTTAATCAGTATTTTTAAAAATTGGCCGTCATTTTCCGCATTTTTCGCCGTTGATCAGTTGTACCGTTTCCCGATTGCTGCAATTATTTTGTTGTTCAAAGCAGATGTTTGCGTTGAATCGGGCTCTCAGTATTATCTCAAAGGTCAGGGCGTCGATTTATTGCTGCTTCACTCTCTGTATGTTCTCTAGCTGCCACAATTTTTTAGATAATGGGTTTAAACAGTTTTTTACGAATAAAGCAATAAAAAATAACGATCAGTATTGAATTTAAACGAAATACATAAAGCTGTTTAGATTTTATAGAATTTTGAATTTATGAAAATTTTTATTTTCGTACTTCTTTAATTTGTATTTAAAATAAGGATGCAAAGTAGATCTTTGCACATTGCTTCGTCAAGAATTTTCATCTTTCGCAAAGCTTCCTCTATGAGGAAGCCAAAAATAAAATAAAGAAACTTCCTCATAGCGGCGGCGTTGGGAGATATGAAAATTAATGAGGCAGCAATCTGCAAAGTTCTACTTTGCATTCTTATTTTTACTGTTTTACTTAGGACCGAGCAAAAATTATCTTTGCATTAGTGCAATGCTTTTCGCTTCACTAAAGACCCATAAAAAATTTGAATTATTTCCGCCAATACAGCGCGGACAAACTTCACTGTCACATAGTTTCCTGTGTCACACGGTTTCTGAAGTTCCCCTATAGATTTTCGAAAAATCGTATTATCTCTGTTTATTTAAGGTATGTAGCTGACGAGAATGGCAATAGAGCGAGCTTCACATTTGGAACTGGTAAACTTGGCGGTGGTAGTTCCCGACCGTCTGGCGGGGGCCAGAAGCCGGGATTGACGCCTGGTGGTCCAGGCGCGACATCTTCGGGTGGTGGAGGAAGTGGCGGTAGAGGTGGACGTCCAGGGGGCGGTGGTGGAGCTTTCGGCGGAAGTGCTGTACGTCCCACGGGTTCCGGTGGCTGAGGAGGCCAAAATGGCGCTAGCAGTTATTTACCTCCTACTACGAAAGTCGACAGAAGTTATCTTCCACCGAATTAGAAATCCACCGGCTAATCAACTTAACGACTTAATCAATCCATTGTATTTCGCGCCTCTTCCTCGAGATCACAATTGTAGTACCCCTACTTCCCACAGTGTCATCACAAAGTTTAAAGCTTAGGGAAAAAAAATTCCCTATACTGCGCGGTCTCGCCCGCCGTGCGCGCGTCCGCGTCCATCTTCATTCTTTCGCTTTGTGCAGTGTCGTCACATCTAGACAGTGTAAGCGATTTAGAAAATATTGAATATGGGACGAAAAGGAAAGAAGAGGTCGTCGTCAATGGATGAGGACAAGGAGAATCGGAAGATACAACGGAAAATTCGTCGACTCGAGGAGAAACTAGATCGAAGGAAGGATGAACGTCGTAAGTAGTGAAATAACCTCACTTTTTTGTCCGTGGGACAAACGACGCCTTGGAACACGAATTTTTTAAATTCTCGTTTCGCGTACTGTATCGACGCCCGTCGATTCTGCAAGCGATTTTATCGTTGTGCAGAGTGCTTTGGCTCTTACCAAAACGCACGCCTTTCGTGGTACGAAAGAAAACAGTACAAAAATTATGACGGCCCGGGTTCTTAACCTCAAAGCACGTTTTCGAGGCTTTCGGCTTATATCGTCAAAATCTCCGTTGCGAGAACAATTACAAGAGTGCGATGGACATAAATGGTGAATTGGCATTGAATTAATGTTTTCAGATAAACGTTCGGCGTCGCGTAGTCGATCGCGTCATCGCCGCGAGTCGAGACGTTCGCCAAGGCGTGAGGCATCTCGTACACCGTCACGCGGACGCTTCGAGGATCGACGCTTATCAACCCACCAGTATGCGTCTAAGAGCCCGCCGGCTCGCAGTTCGTCGAGACACTCGTCTGTTCCTCGTTCGAGGAGAGACTCGCCGAATCGATACGAGACGATAGAAATACGTCCATCAGATCGATCGCCATCTAGGCATTCAAGAAACGAGGAGGCGATAACTGATAAACCGAACGATAAAAGTGAGGTTACAGAATCAACGGGAGATGCCACAGGGGAAATCCCCGAACACGAAGTCGAGTTGCAAGAAGAAATCTTAAAAGTGATTGGTTCGCGTCTCGAGACAGATAAGAAAACCGCTGCTGCGGTGCATAAGGACGTAGCCCTCCGATGGTCTGAGATCCTGAAAAAAGGATTGCCGGAAGATGAGGTCAAGGTTCTGTTAGAAAAATACCCAGCACCGGAGAATTGCACTTTTATCGTGGCACCAAAACTCAACGTCGAGATTATTGCTTCAGTACAAGAGAATGCAACAAAAAGAGATAAACGGATTGTCGAGAAGCAGGAACGCATCGCCGCGTGCCTGGCGGTATTGGGTAGAGCAATCTCCGTGACGTTGAAGATCGACAATACACAGAAACTTGAGTTGCTGGAAAATCTAAGCGATGCGGGTAGACTCCTTGCGTCAATTCATCGAGAGGAATCCCTTGCTCGAAAAGGACTTATTCTGGCGAATTTGAATTCGTCGTTGAAGAACACACTCTCCGATACGTCGGTCGATGAGTGGCTTTTCGGCGCTGACTTAGAAGAAAAGATTAAGACAGCGAAGAATCTGGAGCGAACATCCAAGGATTTGAAGCCTCCAGGAAAACCTCTACAGCAGAATAATGCACAGAAAAATACAAAAAACTCGAGGGGCCCGCCACGTCAGTCGACGTACAAGAAACGATCAATGACGTCGAGCGGGCGTCAACAACCATCGTCCAGCACGTCGGACACGAAGAAGTCATCATACCGCAAAGAACCAACTCGCCAGTACGGGAAACGCCGTTAACCTCGTCGACAGATGTAGGTAAAACAGCGGGGCGATTAAAATTTTTCGTTAACGCTTGGTCAAAGGTAACCAAGGATTCGATAATTCGGAAATGGGTTCAGGGTTACGAAATACCCTTCACGTCGTATCCAAGACAAGAATGGCTGCCAGTCGAGCCTACGTGGTCAGACCACGAACAAAACTTAATCGAAATACAGATTGATAAATTAATCTCTAAAGGCGCGATTGAGAAATGCTCCACGGCGAAAGGACAATTCTTGTCAAATATATTTTTAATTCCGAAGCCGGATGGAACACACAGATTGATATTAAATCTCAAGAGACTTAATGAGTTCATTCACGCAGAACATTTTAAAATCGAAGACTGGAAAGTTGCAAAGAAGCTAATCAGTTCAAATTATTTTATGGCAACATTAGACTTGCAGGACGCGTACTATCTGGTTCTTATCGAAAAGTACAACAGAAAGTTTTTACGTTTCATGTACAGAGGCGAAATGTTTGAGTTTACCTGCTTACCGTTCGGTTTAAACGTAGCACCATATGTTTTCACAAAATTATTGAAACCGGTCGCAGCATATTTAAGAAAACGCGGATTTACTTCCGTATTTTATCTCGGCGACATCCTTATCATTGACAGATCGTACGAGAAATGTTTGGTCAACATTCGGGAATCTGTAACATTATTGCAAGAGTTAGGATTTATAATTAATAATGGAAAAAGCTGCACAATTCCCACCCAACGGTGTAAATATTTGGGACTAATTTTTGACTCGGTAAAAATGTCCATAGAATTGCCAAACGACAAGATCCTACGAACCATTGAACTACTAAAGAAGTTCCGTAGAATTACTCGGTGCAGCATAAGAGAATTCGCGGTTTTCGTAGGGACGTTAGTTTCACGTTGTCCAGCGTTGAAATATGGGATGGTGTATGTAAGGCGATTCGAGAAAGAACGAGCTCGTGCACTCGAAGTAAATAATAACGATTTTGACGCTCAAATGTTTCTTTCGAGAGAGTTAGACGAAGATTTTACGTGGTGGGAAGAAAATATTCGATCTGCGAGGGCTCCAATAAACGAACCGGAATTCGAACTTGAAATTTTCTCAGACGCTTCACGTACGGGGTGGGGCGTTTGCTGTAAAAACCAACGTAGCCACGGGTTTTGGAATGCTCAAGACAAAAAATTACATATTAATATCTTGGAATTGAAAGCGGCGTTTTTCGGGTTAAAATGCTTTGCGTGTGAAAAGCGACGCAGCAGTATATTGTTACGCATAGACAATACGACGGCAATCGCGTACATAAACAAAATGAGAGATAGTCGTTATGAGGAACTTAGTGCTCTTGCCAGAGAAATCTGGCAATGGTGCGAGAAGAGAGAAATTTGGATTTCGGCGGCGTACATACGGTCTAGCGAAAACGTCGAAGCAGATCAAGAGTCACGGAGACTACAGCCGGAAACTGAATTTGAGTTATCCGAGAACGCGTTTCAAAAAATTGTTAAACATTTTGGCAACCCGGACGTAGACTTATTTGCAAGTAGAGCGAACGCGAAATGCAGCCGTTACGTGTCTTGGCAGAGGGATCCCGACTCGATGGGCATAGATGCTTTTACATTAAGTTGGAAAAAATTGTCATTTTACGCATTTCCTCCCTTCTCTGTCATTTTGAAGATGTTGAGAAAAATCGAACGCGAAGAATCAATCGGCATAGTGGTGGTTCCGTACTGGGAAGCCCAGCCTTGGTTCCCGGTTTTTTTTATCATTACTAGATGACGAACCGATTATTTTCCATCCTAATATAAATTTGATTTGTTCTTCTGGCAGGGTGGAACATCCTTTATGGCAACGCCTTTCACTAATTGCCGGCAAATTATCAGGGAAGCGTTCGTCCGGAGAGAGGTACCAGTGGAATCCGTCAAGATATTGACAGCCTCGTTGTCAGAGTCTTCGCTTCGCCAATATGAATCCGGCCTGAAAAAATGGTGGAAATTTTGCGCGCTCGGTAAAATTGACCCATTTACCGGTTCCTCAAATAAAGTATTAACGTTCCTTACGGAAGAATTTGAGAAAAAAGCTTCGCACAGCTCATTAAATTGTTATAGATCGGCGATTTCCTTAATATTGGGGCCGCATTTAGGGCAAGACGAGAACATCCAACGGTTTTTTAAAGGAGTCGCAAAATTGAGGCCAGCAGCACCGAGATATGACTCGACCTGGGATCCTCAAATTGTTTTAAAATTTCTATCGCACTGGTATCCGCACGAGGAGGTTAACTTAGAATGCTTAACCCTGAAGCTCGTGACATTATTAGCGCTAATTACCGGACACCGTATGCAAACTTTGTCGTTAATTGATACGCGAAATATCCATCAACCAAATGAGAGTATGTTGGAAATAAAGATCCCCGATATTATAAAGACGTCGGGCCCGGGGAAGAAACAGCCAATGCTGAGATGTCCGTTTTATCCGCAAGATAAATCCATCTGCGCAGCATCTACGTTATTGTCGTATTTAGAAAGAACCAAAGATTTGCGTAAATCAGAGGTTAAATTATTTATATCGTTTAAGAAACCACATAGAGTGGTGAGCACTCAGACTCTTAGCCGATGGATAAAAAATGTTATGGCTAAAAGCGGTATAGATGTTAACATTTTTTCGACATATAGTACGCGCCACGCAGCAACATCAGCGGCAAAACGACAGGGTATCAGTATTGACTTAATACGTAAAACGGCGGGTTGGTCGAGAGATTCCGAAACTTTCGCTCGTTTTTATGATCGTTGCATCTCTTCGGATAATGCTCGATTTGCAGAGGCAGTTTTGGAGTGCTAAGTACTTTTACATAAGACAAGCATTCATGAATATTATTATCTTTGTTCGACCGCTTCCGGTCCACTCATGGTAACAAAACCATTTTTATAACAAATTTGATTAAAAAAGGTTTATCGTGACATAATTCTGCCGTAACTGACTTTGAACAGCTACAATTGTGATCTCGAGGAAGAGGCGCGAAATACAATTAATGATTAAACGAACTTACCAAGTGAAGTTCAATCATGATTGTATGATGCGCCTCTTCCGAAGAGATCAGTCCCTCCCTCCCATGCATCTCGAGGGAGATACCCGTAATTGAAGTTACGGCAGTGCTTTCAAGAATGAAGATGGACGCGGACGCGCGCACGGCGTGCGAGACCGCGCAGTATAGGGAATTTTTTTTCCCTAAGCTTTAAACTTTGTGATGACACTGTGGGAAGTAGGGGTACTACAATTGTGATCTCTTCGGAAGAGGCGCATCATACAATCATGATTGAACTTCACTTGGTAAGTTCGTTTAATCATTAATTCATTATCACAATTGTGATCTCTGAATTATACTACCGCGTGAAACAAAACTGTTGTATAAAGTATAAATGAAGCTAAAGAAGAGGGAAACTTGAAATGTACGACAGAACAATGATTTGCAGAAAAAAAAGATGAAAAAGATGGAAAAGATCTGATGAAAAAGATACGGCAAAAAGAAATGTTAGTTTTACAAAGATAACTAATATATTATCAATTAGTGCGCTGTATACATTAGCATAAAATGCCTTACTATTTTGGAAAAACTATTGGCAATATGTGAAAAAAATAAATACTGATTATTTTTAATGATCTTATTGATAATCGATTAGTGATATTTTTTTTCACTGGCACAAAAAGGCTGAAAGAAAATATTGTAACGAGAATTCGCATAGCGCTTTAATTAGGTACATTTCTTCGCCCCTATAAATATACCGCTATAAATTTTGTATTAAAAAAACTTTTTTTTCATTCTTTTATCATTCCCTCTTCTGTACTTGTCGCATTATTCACCCTAGGATTTCTCCCGAGACAGGAATATAGGTACTTATATCATTAATGTGTCACAACACTCTTCAGATTCAAGACCTTCCTTGTCATGTCCGCTCATGAAATGTATGTTCATTTCGTAATGATGATCGGCACGTGTAAATTCACCGACATTCCAGCCCCTAGAGTTTACTCTCAAAGGTCAGAGCTCTTATTTATTCCTGCTCTTCTCTACTTTGGCTATTTTTTTTTCAACCAAGCTAAGTGATATCAACTCATTCACCGATCCTGCAGAGTCGCTGGAAAGTTCGAAAGGAACTATCTTCACAATAGGAATAAGTATAAGATTTTCTATAATTATTTTCCGATATAAAATTAAATAAACAAAAAATTCTAACTCAATTCTTAACATTTTTCGAAAATTTATATTTATTTTATTTACTCTTGAAAATAGGTTTAATCAAAATATACGATAATACATTGAGACTTTAATGTCATATTTCTAAGCAGGAGGAAATCATTGTTGTTCTACATATTTCTATTTATTTCGAGTTCGCTGGTGAAATAATCAACACAAAAATACAAAAAAAGTTCAATAAAAAATAAATTTATTTTTACTTAATACTAAACGATTTATACAAATTTGGTATACACCACAAACATTTTTTTGGAACGCGAAAAAAGTATTCTTTATATCATTATACATTTTCGCCTGATTTCATAATCTAGTACACATTCATTATCACATCAAATAGTTCAGTTTTCTTCTGTGTCGACATTTGCACCATGACTTAACAACAGTTTAGTCATCCTCACGTCCAGATTTACAATAGCATAAAATATCGGCGTTCTCTGATTGTTGTCTTTGAAATTGACATTAACTCGATCACTTAACAATAATTTAACAATATCAAGAAGACCATTGTTGGTTGCGGTGTGCAAAAGTGAGAAGCCATAAGTGTCGCCAGTTACTCTAGCATGTACAGGATGTTGCACCCTGTTGATACTCATGCCCCACTTCATGAAATCTTTGGTGCGTGGTTGAAGTTCCGAATAGTCAGTATTCGGAAAGGCTTAAATTACGATTTTAATTTAAACGATTGATAACAATTACAAATTTTGGTGACAAACTTTTTCTGAACAGAAAATTCGCAGATTCGAAGTAGAAAAACAAGATATTTCATATACCAGAAACAACACCTAATAGATTGACACGGTACCAATAATATATTTCGCGATATGGTAAGATCCAAATATCAATGAGCGGGAAGCTCGAACGTCCGAAATTACAGTGTATTAAAAAGTAACTCGTGAATGGTCCATTTCTCGAAAACAAAATACCCAGAACTGAAATTATCGATAGTTCAAAATATAGTATTGAATACCACAATATTGTAAAAACACGAACGTTCGGGAAATCGACAACCTAAAATTACGAATGTTCGTAATATCGACCGCTCAAAATCGGGAACTACCATAATATCGGCAACTAAAAATTCCGAGAACGATAATACCGTCACCTGAAAAGTGCGAAAGCCAAAGTATCGACAGGTCAAAAGTGCGACAGTCGAGGCATCGACGGTTTAAGATTCCGAATTTGCATGAATCGGAATTTACAATTCCGAAATGTCCGATGATGTACGAAGGCAATATAATGAATGAATCACGGTTCTACGCATTAGCACCTGGGTATTAGGAGCCTGATGTTTAATTAACCTGCAATTTATATAATGACATGTACTTGAACAGTAAAAAAAAGTGCATTTCCTTAGATACGATCATGCGGCTAAAAATTCTGCCTCTGAGCGAAAGAATGACTTTAAAATGTCGCAGCCATAGTAAATAATAACGCTTTTTTCCCAAAAAAATGAAAATTATAGTTTCCACCAGATGAAAGCGTATCTCCGTTACGCATGGTTGATGTTTAATTTACCTGCAATGTATATAATGACATGTACTTGAACATGCAAAAAAATTGCATTTCCTTAGATACTATCATGCGGCTAAAATTTCTGCCTTTGAGCGAAAAAATTACTTTAAAATATCGCAGCCATAGTAAATAATAATATTTCTATTAAAAAGTTGGTATATACTTAATGAAAATTGGAATTTTCAAAGCCAAATAGATAGAAGGCATTTCTGCCCTTTGCGCAGAGTAGTTTATTTTATCAAGAAAATAAACTACTTTTAAGACAATACAAAATCAAGGTTTGGTCAACGATCACGATGTATTATTTTACCTTAAGAAGAACAGGCAATTTAAGGATTTTACAGAAATAAAGCACCGACACATTTTAAATAATATATTTTTCATTTTGTTGTTATTTCTTTAAATTTCTGCAAATACGCGTATCACTGTTGAAAAATCCTGGCGACATTTTGGGCACCTCTTTTCGTTGCGTTGGCAGAGTGTGTCGGTGCATATTTCGCAGCAACAGCTGTGTCCGCACGGTACAAAAACTTGCGTTATGTCGCGGAACAGGCATACGACACACCTTGGCCCTGAAAATAAAAAAATTGTTAGTGTTTTTCATAATAATAAATTGAAGTGCTCAATTGAACACTTCACAACAAACGATAAAACTTGATACTCACAAATATGATACTTTTATATATACATGTATATTACAGCGCAAATTGCACTCCGATTGTTAACCGTAGTTAGAATATCATCGTTCGCATCCACGATTCGAAAAAGTGGGCAAAAGCACGAAATTCCACTATTTTGAAAGTTTAGTAGAAGTATACTTTCGGCTGCAGTAAAGCATGCAAACTAGATACCCGAATTCGATTGACCTATCCAACGATTTTACTATAAATTTTGTAATACTTTAAGAAATATAAGGATCATCATTTTCGTTAATTTTGCCTAATGATCAATTTGCCGAAAAAATAATATATGCAATAGACGTAAAACTTATCCTGCCGTCAATAACCGTAACTTCAATATCTTCGCACCCATCCCCGATCCGAAAAACGAGGGCAAAAGCACCTAATACTACAAAGCTAAAAGCTTTGCAGAAGCATACTTTCGGCTGCCGTAATGCATGAATACGAGATATCGAAATACGATTAAAGAATGAAAAGACGTTACTGTATATTTTGTAGATACAACATTATCTTTTTACATGTGTTATGTATAAAATAAACGCGCAAATAATACTGCGATCATTAACCATAGCTTCAATGGTATCGCACCCATCCACATTTCGAAAAACGTGGGTAAAAGCACGCAGATGCATACTTCCGGCTGCATTGATGCATGCATACGATACATTGAAACTCAAGTAACGAATTAAAAAACTAAAACTCTTTTACATAGTTGTCTTGTTTTTAGATCGTGCAATAACCAACAAAATGAAAATAATACTGGAACGTTATTAATAATATACACTAGTAACATTGCTCAGACTGCAAAATTAATTATCATATTCAGCTATTCACATTTTTAATTTGAACGCATAATAATACGAAGAAACAAAAATTACTACTGTTCGAGAAATGAGTAAGCTTTTAATCCACTAGTAAAGACAACTTTTTTGGGTGACAATTTACCCAAACAGCACTACGAAATAGATAGGATGTAAATCAGTGTGTCTTTTTAATTCAAAAATTGTGAGGAATTTCCCAGCGGGGAAATTCCTCAGAAAAATTAATTTTTGTTAGTGAATAAAAGACGTCACCGTGGCAAATTTATTTCCTCTGATGATTCCTTCGCGAACTAAATAATAATTTCGCACGTAAGCACGCAAGTTATATCGCGGTTGTGGAAATAGCTGGACCGATTTCTTTTGAGACGTGGCTCCGGCTGAGCCTGCTTCCAACCCTGTCACGCTTAACATCCACCGGTGGGCTGATACGCCAGTTCTGTCTTCTCAGCGTCGTCCTCCGTGTTTACGCGGTATAAAATGGTAAATTCATGTCGCAATACGGACGTAAGTCTAATCAAGTTTTTCGATCACAAGCAGTAATGTTTTCGCTTTTTTGTTCGAAAAAAAATTAAAGTTTCCACCAGATGAAAGCGTATCTCGGTTTCGCGTGGTTCAATGCCGAATATTCAGATACACCCAAATGTCACTGAAAACATCGATATGCCTCATAAGCATTTTCGGCCGCTTATTCTGGATAAAGTCGCTGTTAGAGAATTTTATAGAAATCAATGAAGATCATCTCGCGATACACAGTTACATTATCAATATTGACCTAACTGCACGGCCCTGTAAAACCGGAGTCAATAATAACCCGTACATCTTTTTGGTCGCGTGGATTCGAATTCGGTGTGAATACTTTTTTTGTCAGTGAATAAAAGACGCCACCGTAGCAAATTTATTTCCTCTGATGATTCCTTTGCGAACTAAATAATAATGCCGCACGTACGCACGCAAGTTATATCGCGGTTGTGGAAATAGCTGGACCGATTTTTTTTGAGACGTGGCTCCGGCTGAGTCTGCTTCCAACCCTGTCACGCTTAACATCCACCGGTGGGCTGATACGCTAGTTCTATCTTCTGAGCGTCGTCCTCCGTGTTTACGCGGTATAAAATGGTAAATTCATGACGCAATACGGACGCAAGTCTAATCCAGTTTTTCGATCACACGCAATAATGTTTTCGCTTTTTTCGAAAAAAAAATTAAAGTTTCCACCAGATGAAAGCGTATCTCGATTACGCATGGTTCAATGCCGGATATTCAGATACACCCACATATCACTGAAAAAATCGAAATGCCTCATAAGCCTTTTCGGCCGCATATTCTGGATAAAGTCGCTGTTAGACAATTTTTTAGAAATCAACGTAGATCGCCTCGCGATACGCAGTTAAATTGTCAATATTGACCTAACTGCACGGCCCTATAAAACCGGAGTTAATAATAACCCTTACATCTTTTTGATCGCGTGGATTCGAATTCGGGGCGAATACTTTTTTTTGTTAGTGAGTAAAAGACGCCACCGTGGCAAATTTATTTTCTGTGATGATTCCTTTGCGAACTAAATAATAATTCCGCACGTACGCACGCAAGTTATATCGCGGTTGTGGAAATAGCCGGTCCGATTTCTTTCGAGACGTGGCTCCGTCTGTGTCTGCTTCCAACCCTGTCACGCTTAACACCCACCGGTGGGCTGATACGCCAGTTCTGTCTTCTGAGCGTCGTCCTCCGTGTTGACGCGGTATAAAATGGTAAATTCATGACGCAATACGGACGCCAGTCTAATCCAGTTTTTCGATCACACGCAATAATGTTTTCGCTTTTTTTTCGAAAAAAAATTAAAGTTTCCACCAGATGAAAGCGTATCTCGATTACGCATGGTTCAATGCCGGATATTCAGATACACCCACATATCACTGAAAAAATCGAAATGCCTCATAAGCCTTTTCGGCCGCATATTCTGGATAAAGTCGCTGTTAGACAATTTTTTAGAAATCAATGAAGATCGTCTCGCGATACGCAGTTAAATTGTCAATATTGACCTAACTGCACGGCCCGATAAAGCCGGAGTTAATAGTAACCCTTACATCTTTTTGATCGCGTGGATTCGAATTCGGTGCGAATACTTTTTTTTGTTAGTGAATAAAAGATGCCACCGTGGCAAATTTATTTTCTGTGATGATTCCTTTGCGAACTAAATAATAATTCCGCACGTACGCACGCAAGTTATATCGCGGTTGTGGAACTAGCCGGACCGATTTCTTTCGAGACGTGGCTCCGGCTGTGTCGGCTTCCAACCCTGTCACGCTTAACACCCACCGGTGAGCTGATACGCCAGTTCTGTCTTCTCATTGTCGTGCTCCGTGCTTACGCGATATAAAATATTAAACTTATACCTCATGTCGCAATACAGACGCAAGTCTAATCTAGTTTTTCGATCACACGCAATGATAACGTTTTACGCAATACTTTCGAATTAATTATAACTTGAAAACTAATGAGTCAAAGCATATCTCTGTTGTGCATTTTATCTACCGACTACTCAGATAGATAAATCTACAAATCACTGTAGAAATGTGTTTTACGAAACTTTTAATTTTCGTATTTTTGTGCAATGTGGGTAATGTTCGAATTTCAAACGCGTCTTTTTTTACTCATAGAAAAATGTTATATTGTATTAAGGGGTGCTGAATAATGGAGAAATTAATTTTGCAGCCTGTAATAACTGTGCAATGTTACCTTGGGTTGTAGAGGTATTTTTGCGCCGGCGTTTATGACCATAAGGTCGTGGTACTGATTGGCCGTTTAAGGCTTTCATTTGTCTCCTTCTTTTTTTGCGCCGATTCTTCTGCCTGTTCCGGGATGCTGTAAATAGTTTTTTCATTAGTAATGAGAACCGCCTGTGATTTCTTATCATATTTTTCAAGTGTTACATTACCTCTCGCATGCGTTCCTTGTTCCGCTTCTGCTGCCACATCTGTTATAAAATATTAATGTTATAATTGCACGAATCGTAACAAGTTGCGGTTACAGAATGTAATCCTTTAATGTAATCGTGAAAGGATACATGCAGTAAAAACTTAGTTATCTATCAAGGAGGTAATATTAATTATTTACGTTACTGACCTCTGTCCGTATTTGCTATTAAATCGGCTACTCCGCCGGCCTGGAGACCTCGCCTTGGCTCTACCCGATCTTCATCATGGTAACCGTCTTAAATAGATTTAAAGTTATGAATGAATGTTTTAATTCATTATTAAAGTTAAAAATCATCAAAATGATCAAATAACAAATGATAGAAGAAAGTATAAAAATTAAAAGCTGAAGTTCAATAGGTTATGCATTTACCGCTGTCCGAGTCATCGCTAATATTAATGAATGCTGCTACGACGGGCTCGACTACGTTGACGGCCTCAACTGCGCCGGGTTCGACCGCATCAGCGGGATCTACTACTTCGGCAGGCTCGAATACGGCGGCAGGCTCAACCACGTCGACAGGCTCTACTGCATTGTCGGGCTCCTGTACGTCAGCGGGCTCGCGAGCATTGGCGGGCTCGCGTGTGTCGGCGGGTTCGTGTGCGTCGGCGGGCTCGACTTCATCAGCGGGCTGCTCGCCTGCGTTGACGCTCTCGGCTGCGTCGACGGGATCGACGATGTCGACAGACTCCTCTGCGTTGACGATCCCCTCCGCGTCGACCCGCTCTCTTGCCTGCAACCGCTCTCTCGCGATACGGCGCTCTATTGCTGCGAGTCGTAGTCCCGCCACGAGCCGCCGTCTTACTTCGGCTGACTCCGCCGCGGCTTGCTCCTCAGCCTCGGCTAGCTCCTCCGCCTCACGGAGCCCCGCTGTTTCGAGTCGATCTTCGGTCGCGACAGGATTTGCTGCGGCGACGCTCACTTTTGCGTTGTCGCTGTCAGCTGCGTCGGCGGGTTCGACGATGACGAAAGACTCCTGCGTTGATGCTCGCTTCCGCGCCAACTTGCTCTCTCTCCTGGAGCAGGTCTCTTGCCGTGCGGCGCTCTATTGCTGCGAGTCGTATTCTCGCTAGGAGTCGCTGCCTTGCCTCGGCTGGATCTTCCGCCTCACGGAGTTCTGCTGTCTCGAGCCGATCTGCTGCGACAGGCTCTGCTGTGTTGACTTGTCCCCCAGCCTTACGGAGATTTCCCGCCAAAGTCCGTCGCTCTCTTTCCTCGACACGATTCGCTTCTACATAATCGTCATCTATAATTATAGAATTTATACTTGATTCCAATTGAACATAACACTATTAACTTCCATACTTAGACGGTTTCTGTGTTATATATCGTTTATCAAACTGTATTGTAGTGGCGATTTTCATTACCATCTTCGCTTTCGGAATCGACAGGTGAGTAATTTATAGTCTCCTGGTCTGATTCTGAAACATATTGTTACGTCTCGTAACTTTCGGGTCCTGTACCCTTGGAAAAATTCACGTAAAGACTCTGGAGCAGGCAAACAGGGATGCATGGCGAACGTTCGAAAAACCTGGAGGTCCATTATGCCCGCCTCGCGTAGTTGAGTGTTTATGAGCACTTTACACGTGGCCGGGTGGGCTCTCCAGTCACGCGGGTCGGAGCTCACGCGTCTAGAATATCGACTTATATCATTGTTTAAACAACCGAGGAATATCTCTTGTTGTTTATTTAAATTAGGATCACCGGACGCAGAGTAATCTGACCCTAGCCTCGTGCAAAAGGCAGAACGACTTCGAGCTGTAACGCCGAGGTGCTCACAGAAAGACCCTAAACACTAAGAGGTCCCTGCAGTTAAAGCCGCCTAGATGTCTGCGTTTTTCTTTGCTGAAGGGTCGGTAAACCTGAGAGCCATAGCTTTTGCAGTGCGGAGTTGGGAGTCACACGTGGGCATCGGATGTTTTAAATAAGATAGGTACATGAGATCAAGGACAAAGGATGGATTGTCAATCCCGCGAAAGACCTCGTCCGTTGACTTGTTTTTTTTGGTGGTGCCAACTCCGGTGCGCACAGTTCGTCTTCTACCGTAAACAATCCAAGGAAGAAAGTGTTGGGTTGCAAACGAACGCTGTTGATTATAACTAAACCTATGTCATCGGTCGCCGGATAAGAATTAATAAACCAGCGACGATTGTATATGCCGACGCGACCAGTGAGATCATCATTCGGCGGAGCCAAACTTCTCGGGAATGACCATACCAACGCAGTGCAAAAGGAGGAAGGTGTATCAAGATTGCAGTGGGCTAGGAGAAGATGGACATAGCAGAACGGGACAGCCTAAGGAGAACGAGAACGTTATACCGAATCGACTCCACAGTGCGTGTGCGGGAGAAGGATGGAGCGCTGCAGCCTATAACGAACAACGCTACCGCGAGGGCACCTCATCGCGTGCGTAAGAAGAGGAGCGAGCGCCATAGCTAGCCAAGGTACACTCTACAGCGAGGGCACTCCATAGCGCGTGTGTAAGAAGAAAATGAAGAACAAGGAAGCGACGAAAGGCGGGAGCGCAAGGAGGACAGCATCATAGGCCTACAAGCAGCAGAGGGAAGGCTATGGGGCTATAGGAACTCTCCTCCCTCCGCCTGTGGACACCCCGACGTCCCCTTGATGACTCCTATGGTTTAGGAACAATAGGATTTAAATAATAATTGTTTAAGATACATATATATATATATCTTCACATAATTATATGAACATTCATATTATAGTTGTTGGTTAAATTTAAGGTTTATTCCATTAGCTTCAGGATATTGTTAATTAATTATTTCAATTATTTCAAAGATCGAGATTTCTCTAAATTAATAAATGAAGTTTGTTAATTTACAAAAGTAAATCCGCATTTTTAAGTTTGTCGAGATCGAAATCATTATCTTTGAAAATATATAATTTATTGTTTATCGTCTTCAATAATTATTAATTGTCAATTAACAAATCGTTGCCTTTGTAAAATTCAGGAGTTTTATGCAAATGAGATTTGCATTATTTACCATAGATCGAATAATTTATGCATAATCGATAATTGTTAATTATTAATATTGAGACCATAGTGTTAATAAGCTAGCTCTAAGACAAAAGGCATGGTGGGGACGACTGAATGAACTCTAGTGGGTGCCCCCTCTCAGGGGTTATCATTTGTATATCTTCAGATGTCTATATACGATGTAGCCCTTGACGCGCCGCGTCAGTTCTGGTCTTCAGTTTTTTTTCGGTCATACGTTTCAATTCGCCGCTCAGAGTCACACTGGTCACCCGAACCTTTGTGGTAGTCGAACTTTGAAATTTTGGTCATAGCCGCGGGAGTTAATAGTTCAAGTCCGTCGTTCCCCGGTCATTAGTGAATTTTAGCCAATTTGAAGTGTAAGATTCAGTGATCACCTGTGTGCTCTTGTATTCCGTTCAGTTTTTGTTTCAAAATAAACCGCAGTGTTTAAAGAAAAAAAATATCAAGTGTTGTGCCTTTAATTAATTACTGCACTCAACGATCACCCTACCACCGACTCCTGCTGCCGTTCACGCTGAAACTTCCCGTCACCTTTGACGTCGCACCATCGGTTCCAGCTACCCGACCATCGTTTTTACATCCACCCATCGGCCTTTACAGCAGTACCGGTAAGTCAGTTTTCCGTTTATTATCAAAGTCGAAGAAACACCCTTAGGCCTTTTCCCGAGCTTTTGCCCGAGAGGGTAGGCTCTAAACAAGGCCATAACACCCATCCGCCCTTTTAATTCACCTGTAATCTAGCGTAACAGGGAGAGCCTCACTCTCCTTTGCCTAGAGTGAATTTTCGGGAAAAACGGATCTGTGCCGTAACAATATAATTAATGTATTTTTTATGGCTTATGATGTTTATATGCAATTTAGGCATTGCAAAAATTACAGAAACTATGCAACCAATTACTGTTATTTCCCTTTAAACAGACAGAACACATGTATTTGGTTATTTACCTTGAATATCACGTTCGACCGGTTCTTCGAAATCAGTGTTGTCGAAACGCAACCCTTCGAAAATGGGATTTTCAAAATCGGGATCTTCACTTTTAATGAAAGTTAAGAATTTTAAGAGAATAAGAAAGAAATCAGATTACAAAGTCATATTGATTAATACTATTCGTTTTCCCCATGCAACATTTTATCCATTACAAAATATTTGCTGTTTTGATTAGTTGCGTTATGAAGAGATTTTTGTTACTTGTATTACAATCAGAGATGTCAAGCGTTCGTTACTTTTAAATCCACACTTTTTTTCATTTATCCTATAATTTGTTTATTATTAAACGTTTCGTGAACGCGGCCTACGCGTTGTACAACTCAATGTTTTAACTTTATATAAAATCCTTAAACACACATTTCTGGCAATAAATTTCATGAAAAAAATAATAAAAAGTAAATGTAACGAACAAAAGTAACGATCGCTACTTTCATCGTTACTCGTTACTCGTTACATTTGCTTTGTCCATTTTTTGTATGAAATTTTTTGCCAAAACTGTGTGTTTAAGGATTTTATATTATGTTAAAACCTAGAGTTGTATAACGTGTAGGCCACGTTTACTAAACGTTTAATAATAAACAAATTATAGGATAAATAAATAAAAGTGTATATTTTAAAGTAACGAATGCTTGACATCTCTGATTACAATTCACCATACGTGAGTATCGAGAGTAAGCAACGTTATCACGAAGATATAATATCTGTAACATCGAGGTAACCATTGCTCACCTTTGTGATTTAGCTGCAGATCCCCCCCCCCCCCCCCCACCCACCTTTTGTCCCTCTAGCCTTCATTAATTTGTTTTTAGTCAGATGATTAGAATAATCTAAATCTGAGGGTCTTTCTGACGAAACACGCAAAGAGATAAGTAATAATCACCTAGATCATTTTGCAATTTTAAGAATCTGTTTTACAGGCTTAGGAACTTATAACAAATTTTAAAAATCTATTTTCATAATCCTTGATAAAACGTAGATCTATTTTTTGTTTTCGTTTCTTAATTCAAAAATGATTTTTTTTTTGTTTTTTACGGTCATGTCAAATAAGGATGGGTCTAAGAAATATCGACTAATCGCGAGTCCAAAGTTACAAACAAGAACGTTAAAAAATATCGTGTAAACTGTTCCTGCCAAGTCGGTGGTAAAGAAATTGCATAGTTTGGAATATTTGCCGCAATCAGCCTACAAAGTTGAATTAATATATATTTTCATAGACAAACAACGATTCATTATTTTTATCAAATAATAAGTCATCATTTGGTTTACCACACGGAATAGTACATGGAGTTTCCTCCATTTCAACCTCATCCTCTGAGGGGTTATCGGCTATGACTTCAAGTCGTTGCCGCACGTGTCCTTTAAGCAATGCAGCTATTTCCACGAACTCAGCAGCCGTGATGTCATACGAATACAGTTGCTTCCACGCTAATAAAATTGATACAAAGTATTATAAATCATTATTGGTTCGAACAAGAAGGGGTATTAAAATGTGAAAACTCAAACTTGATAAAGCAACCTCACGTGTAAGTATTGAATGATTTGACATGAAATTTAATTTCTAGACTGACAGAAACTTTAGTTCTAGTCTGACAGGGAGGTCCGCTAAATGTTAATTTTAATTCATAACATGAATGAGCGTTATTATTTACGGAACAAACGTAAGTTTTAAAAAGTCTAATAATGTTTTCTTAATCATTAAGAACGCCCAAAAAATGAATTTTCTATTTCGAACTAAACTAAACGAACCTTTTTTTACTGAGTAGTTAATTAATTAGATAGCTAACCTTTCACCAGCTGATTGCGTTTGTAAATCGTTGAATACCGTGGATACCGCTTGATTCTTTTGCTCAGTTTGAGGCTGTTCAGGTCGTCTCGAGCATTTGAAGTTAACTTCAGAAGATGAACTATTGCAAATCGAAAAATATTATACAGGTAATGCATATGACAACTAAAAAGTGCTGAAAATTTGCAATTGCGAGTAGAGCGAAGTTTGCCGCCTGAGCGAAAGGATGTCATAAATAGTACAAGTCGATAATCAAATTTTTTCCGCTTCAAACATTATACTTTTCGTTACAAGAACATGAAAATACGTGTTTGACAGCTGTTATGCAGGAAAAAAAGTAAACAATATTTTTATCGATCTCAAAAACAATGAATTTGCAGCAATAACTACACACGCGCGAACTTATCTTTGTACAGCTGCCATACAAAGCACCTATTTTCATGTTATTGTTACAAAAAATATATTGTTTGAATTACATTCCCCTCGAAATAAACGAAAATGGTCTAATGATCCACGGATTCCAGGTATTTCTTCTCAAATTAAATATATCCAAACAAAAAAATGCAAACCTAAGAATGTCCATGCACCCGGATGTTTCCCGAGCTTATCCGCAAGAACACTATTGTACGACTCCGTGACATTGTTGGTGCGTCGCAATAGACCATACACGCTAAAACCGACAGGCTTAACAATCCGCAGCCACTGGCGTTCATAATACGTGAAGAATTATCGAAACTTCGCGGCCAAAGCTGCTGGTAACGCGTTCTTTATAGCTTCGTATTGAGCCTCAATCATGTCGTGCGGTAAGTACGCCAAAGCCATGAGCTTTTTTATAAACATCTTGGCGATTTCATCAGTTCTCACAGTTTCCGACAGGCGCAGATTGTTGACTTTTTTCAATAAAGCCTTATTAAAATAAATAAAACATTACAAATCGAAATAATAAATAACATAATACAATCAGGGCCTTTGTAACGATACTGCGGTCAAACGAAAGTGCTTATAAAATGCGGAAGTAAAGTAAAGAAATATAGAAACAATTGCATAAGCAAATTAGCAAATTGAAGAACTTCATTATTCTGAATGTAAATTTTGGCAACGTATATTTTGCTAAATCGGGTTTCGTCACGGTTTAAGAGTTCTGGAAATCGGTTACGTGTGGTTTTGTTATGTAACTTGTTGTTATGTTGTTCTTGTAGCCAGAATAAACGTGTGGTTGTTCTTGTAGCCCATCGGATACTTATTGTAAGGATTAACTTTAGTCTACTGCGTGCCTTAAATAAAAATGAGGACGGCCCTTACTGTACAACATAGCAATGATTTTTCATGCTAATCTTGATCAGATTTTCCAAAACCAAAAATCGGTAAAAAAAAAACAAGAAATGAAAACATGAAATATATGACTGTCTCAAACTTATTCGTAACCAAACTCCGAGCTTTAGGGGTCTTATATGTAAAATTAGAAAAATCAGGTACTAGAAGTATTGTTTGACCCCGCCCATTTCGATCCTAAGCGATAACAGTTTTTCAGAACGAAACCTTTCATCAACGGCTTTAACTGACTGATCTGATGGATTCGGTCATTGCTACGCTAACCAAAACCTCAACCTTCAATGATATGCTGAACAAAATACGTGCAAATATAAATTGTCACATGACTCGACTGCAATATCAGGTTATGCAATAAACCATTTTTACCCGGTCGTAGTGCACGCTGCAACCTGTCACGTGGGCAGACGAGAACACCGTTTTGGCCGCATTCCTCAATGCTTGCTAGAAGTCTGTCATGACGATCTTTACACCCGCGCTATTAATTAAAGTCGACATTTCGCTCAAAACAGCCGTGTATGCGGCTTCCGTCTTGCTGGCCATGAGGATGTGAGCAAACGGAAGGGCCTAAGATCAATTAAGTCAGATAATCAGCGATTTTTTATAAACGAACTTTGTAAAGGTGGTCATGCACGAAAAAATGTGCGTATTATATAGTAGCTAAAAGGGCTCAAAGATTTAAAGAAATGAACAGTATTTTTCTTTACCGACTCACGTATTGACATTTGAATTTAAATCGCTTAAAGTATACCTGGAGCATTGTGTTTTCGAAAAGGTTTATTTCATTTCAACTAACGTGATCAAATGTGACGCCTAGAATTGTCACCAGTTGGTAGACGTCTCGCAGTCTGGGTGTGGTTTGGAACGTGCCGTCGATAAATATCTTCGTTACGTTGCGAAATTCGTTCTCAACAAATTCAGGGTCAAAGAGTAGCACATGCAGTTGCCCAGTACTGTCTACTACTCTACGGCTGGCGAGGCGTCCCACGTCAAATTCCAGCAGACGACTGCTCTCAGGCTGCTCCAATTGCGCGGCCATTTCTTCCAAACTCGACGGATTTGGAGGAAAGAAAGCTTTTCTCCAGCGTTTCAGTGAACTTTTGATGCTGTTATACGGCAGTGCAACTTTAATTTCGCCTGGATACCTAAAGGAACAATACAAAAAACAATAATTAGTCGTCGTGTCGATTCCAAGATTCATAATACAAAAAACAAATAAGACGTCTCTACTATTATAAATTTATAATTCGACAATTAGTATAGTGATTGGTTCTGAATTTTATGAACTACGATAGGTGATTTTTTCAATTTAAATACTTGTAACATCGCACTAGTGTTTGCACTTTAAATCAAGGAAAAGGGTAAAGAATCATCAATTGTTTAGAATGAAATTATTAGTTCATTGTTGTACTGAAAAGGAACATTTTTGACAGGAACATTCCCTTGTTTTTATACAAAATATATATTATATATTTCTCATAGGTAATGGTATGGGATTTTGAATGATTGAATTCATTTTCGTTTAAGTTTCAATGAATTTCTGATAACAATTACAAATTCAGCATCATTTCACTATCCGTAAAATTCAGTATCCGGCAAACAGGAACTGGAGTACAGGTGAACTGTCCAGTTTCACCTAACATGCACGATAGATCTAGAAATAGGTAAACAAGCCCACTCACAAATTCATCAGAAAGAAGAGTACTGTTAGAAAAGATGTTTTCACAAGGATATCAAAATAAAAATAAAATTAGTATGAATACTTACATTGCAGCCACCGTTTCATAGAGAACTTTCAATTTCCAAAAGTTCCTCTGCAGCGCCGATTTAAGCTCATGAATAAAATCAGCTTTCATCTGACTCATACGGTCTTCGAAACATATTTCCGAATGTTTCCGCAACAAAATAATTTCTCCATCGCGAAGTTTTCTTGCAGTCCCGCGACAGTATTGCGTTTGGCATCGCAGATAACTGCAATAATATAAATTGTAATCAAAGTTTGTTAGTACTGGAATAATAGAAAACATAAAAGAAATCTGTTTACGTTTAATCCGTGAAATTCGGAAAAAAAAATATCATTTTAAATTCAAGAGATAAATTCCGTTTTTTCCGTCTTCCGACTTTTATTCTTTCGTGTAACGAAAGGCGTTGGCGTCGACGGGGAGGCATTGTGGATCGTGGAACATGGATTGTGCATTAATTCCGCGACGTAAATTTTAACGAGATTAATCGTCTTCACCAAAAAAAGATTAAACCGTCAACTCAAAGCGATTCTTAATTTATGGAAATTACAATCAACGGGCCCATCAAAACCTCTGCCAACTACTGATAATCTCGCGACTGTCTCCGTCGAAATTCTCACAATGCTCGGAAACCTTCCGGACGACACTGCGCGAAGAAAAGGTGGGGGAAGGCTCCGCGCTCTCGCGCTACAGCGCGCGGGCGACGAGGCACCACCGTACGCGTTGTTGCCTCGTATAACCCCTTGTTTTGGTCGTAGAGGGCAAAGACGTTCGTTTCTCTTGTCTTACCAGTCTGCCTATTTTTGCTGAGAGCAACTAATATTTTTGCACTAACGAGAGAGATATTTCAAATATCTCTCTCGTTTTAAAAAACATTATATGAGCGTAAAAAGCTTCTGAAAAAAGATATTGGATCTGGAGTCGAACGGTCATTAGTAATAACCATTTTATTTGTTAATTGCTACTAATTACACTGTAGATATGAACGCATTAGCTTCCAGAAATATTTATGAGTGTTAAGCTGTGCATTCCGCTAACAGAGAGTAAGGACAATATGAAGAAATGTTCAATAACATAAACACACTTACCTTTTGCCGACTATGTTGATTACTTTATGATACATTTTACACGATTGCACAGAAACGAATACTAAACTCAGTATTTGGTAATTATATAAAAAATATCGTGTATATGGAATATATATATATAATCCGTTACTGTATGGAAATCGCGCTTGTGAGTGTATGTTGTGGCAATGTATTATGTGGCAATAAATCGGATAATATCTCGCCAAATTTGTGTGATGGGCACTTACCTGATGTGGACATTTTCTATAGATTTCTTTGAAATATGTTGTACAAAACTCTGAAATAAAAATCGCTGTTTCTCAGCGATTATCAATTGCTGCAACTTGATCCTGCATTCATTACTGACCGCATTTGATATCAGTTGAAATTGCAGAAAATTAGAAAGGCGTTTTTGTCATAAAAATATATGATTCTTACACATTATCTGTACGTATTACAAGTACCTGAATGATTACTTAAGGTAGTCATCGCGCTTAGTATTCATTTCACATAAATTCGAGAAAATTGACTAAGAATTGCAAACACTTCCCGATGGCATAAAAATCTGAATAAATTCAATCACATTCAAGCTACTGAAAAGATTAATTTTGCGTACTAATAATTATAAAATGTTATTAACAAATTGATGAAACCAAAACATAGTTTTACAAATATTTCGATGACCCAAGTTTTTTTTTAATGAAAATGATTCCTTCGTTATTCTGAATACGTATGAATTTTTTCAGATTTCAGATTTCATATATTCATGCGAAAACTGAAAAGAGGTTATTCGTTTGTCATAGTGTCGTCATAGTATGACGACAATCTTATAGCCAGAAATCGTGAAATGCACAATTTCGGGAAGCTTTAGGGAAGCTGCGGCGATTTCTTCTAACATTGAAACGTCCATATGTGTGCACAAGTGACGCCCAACGTAGCCCCTAGATAACATAATTGTTAGGATGTTGTAAAAATAAATAATTTTCATGCTTTTCACTCATTTTCCTGCTAGACAGCACGAAACAGACCCAGAAGGCTTCGTTAGCCCATGTGGTCAATTACGGCGCGGGACCCCAATCTCGGAATTGTTACTAGTGCTGCCATCTGTAAGCAGTCAGACGCGCTATGCGACCACCGTGAATACAATTTTCGGGATTGCGCTCTTTCGGAAAACTAACTATCGGTATTTTGCCGTACCGGATCAAGTAATTTCTATGTCTTTCACTGTAGTAAAGTCAATTTTCGGACATTTGTCCTTTCGAAAACATTATTATCGGAAATCTGAACTTTCCAAACTATGATTTTCGGAAATATGAACCTCTGTACAAATAACCTTTTTTTTACTACACCTATCGAATTTTCAGACATTCGAACTGTTCTCTATTCTGAAAATCCAATTTCCAGTTTTAACATCTTTCTTAATTTCAACCTTTCGACATGTGCCATTTTGTAATCCCAGCGGTTTGTCGAATTAACTTATCATTATCGTGAGCTTTTGTGACTACCGACGATTTATAAAATAAATTTCCCATCATTTTTCTTTCGGAACTATTATTATTCTGCGTTTGTTTCCATCGGTTTTATAGACTTTCGTTGGTGTAACACCTCGTTCAATCTGTTGGGTGAGATATCTCATTTCGGAATTGCAAGCTTTCGTAATTTTTAACATTCGAATCTCCTACCCCGCCCCAAATCTTTTACAAACTTTAAATATCCCATCTCGACAGCTGAATGCAACAAAGTTGGTAGCAACAAATCACAATTACTTCTGTCTAATGCTGTGAATATCCAACTTGAAATATGTTCAGCCACTGCCGCATATTCTATTTCAGCACCACTTACAGCATCGAGAAGAAACATCTTGTTGCTGTTTGTGTTGAAGCTAATATGAGACATAAGAACGTACGCAATTATCGTGTAATCTTCTGTATTATGCGCTAGTCGAAATGTCGTTTTGCTGTACTTGTTTTGATAGACACTATTTGCTTTTCTGGCTCCTGAAGCTAACAGCAATTTCACCATACCATAATGGCGATATTTTAGCGCAAAATGAAGTGGTATGCAACAGGCAGTTTCTTGTAAAGTGCACTCGGAATAGATGGAAGCTCCGTTGTTCAAAAGAGCTTCGGCAATTGGTACGTTTCCACTCTTCGCAGCAATGTGAAGCGCAGTGAGGCCACAATTCGATTCACAATCGACACGGGCATTGTTTTTCAAAAGTGTCTTCACGATTTCCGAATTTCCTTCCCTGACAGCATAATGAAGCGGTGTGTAGCCTGCATCAGTGATGTGAGTCGTAACTTTGGAATTTACGTCAGCTGCTCCTTGCAAAAGTTTCTGGACGGTGGTCGAACATCCTTTCAAGGAAGCAAGGTGAAGCTTCGTTAAGCCCTCGGCGTCCACAGCATTCACATCGGATTTTAGACTGTCACTCGAGGCGCAACGCTCACGACTCCCAAACCATGTTTGTATGAATGATGAAAACCTGGAAAAAGAATTGAAGTATTAAATAATTGAATTTTTTTCCACGATTTAAATATTCTATATTAGACTGACGAAAAAAAATATTCTAATTAACACCGCATAGAGTTTAAGATATTCAATTTTGCGTAAACAGATATTTTTTTTTTACTTTTCTAAAAAAAAACGGTGTTTGAATTAACCTTACATTTAATAGTGGTTTTTCATTTACATATTACATACAAAGTTAATAAAAATGAAAAATTGTATATTATATACGTTCAAATTTAATAAAAATTAAAAATCCTTTACTTATTTCGGTTCTGCACGGTATTTAAAAAATAGGAAAAAATTTTGGAAATCATATTTTTATAAAAATGAAAAATTGTAAATAATGTACGTTCAAAATTAATGAAAATTTAAAATCCTTTACTTATTTCCCTTCTGCTGGGTATTTAAAAAATCTTAAATATTATGGAAATAAATTTGTTATAAAAATGAAAAATTATATATAATATACGTTCAAGTTGAAAAATTAATATTGTGAATATTAAAAGTTACTCACCCCTGTTTACGTTGCACGACGACTTGTTCCTTGTTCCTGAAGAAGCTCATCTTCGAATTGTTAATGTTCTCGATGTACTTGCGAACTTGACTTTTCCAAAAATGTGGCATTGAAAGATTGTTGTTAAGGGTTTATATAGGATCGAGGGGCCCATGGTCAAGGGTCGACGGCGGGAGAAGGGGGTAGACAATACCGCAAGCCTATTGGCCGGGGGATGATGAGTGGGGGATTGGAAGTCAAGGAGTAAACGAAAGAAAATCCTGCCACCATCAGCGGAAGTACAAGAATAGGAGTCATCTCTGACATTAAATATGTATTTAATTTGGATCTACAAAAATAAAGGGCGCAAAGGCATTTTAGCATCTTTCTTAAAGATTCCTTTACGAGAAAGTATGCTGATCAAATTTGGCTTTCTTATAGAGGAAGCTATAAGAAAGAACGAAAAATGAGGAAGGTATGAGCCAAGTATGACTTTGCAACTATTATTTATAAAGCTTTTTGGGAGATGGAGTAAAGACTTAATTTATTTTAAAAATCTGCAAAATAAAACTTTGCAAGTAAAACAAAACTAATGAGGAAGCAATTTACAAATTTCTACTTTGCAGCGTTATTTAAACAAATCGTAACTTTTCAATATAAATATATTATAACTCAATATTCTCATAATATTTATCTATCTATAATGAAATAACGTAATTTAAAAAAAAAATTTAATTCTTAAAAATTTGAATTACACAACAAATTATGACGAAACTATGTACCTGTTATTGCTGAACAGTACTGATTTCGTAAATAAAACTTGTTATGTCTGACATTAAATATGTATTCAATTTGGATCTACAAAAATAAAGGGTGCAATGACATTTTTGCATCTTTCTTAAAGCTTCCTCTACGAGAATGTATGTTGATCAAATTTGGCTTCTTCGTAGAGGAAGCTATAAGAAAGAACGAAAAATGAGGAAGCAATGAGCCAAGTGTTGCGGCACAGATCCGTTTTTCCCGAAAAATTCACTCTAGGCAAAGGAGAGTGAGGCTCTCCCTGTTACGCTAGATTACAGGTGAATTGAAAGGTCGGATGTGTGTTATGGGCCTTGTTTAGAGCCTACCCTCTCGGGCAAAAGCTCGGGAAAAGGCCTAAGGGTGTTTCTTCGACTTAGATAATGAATAAAAGAACTTGACTTACCGGTACTGCTGTAAACCCGATGGGTAGATGTAAAAACGGTAGGCTGGTAGCTGGAAACAGTGGTGTAACGACGACAGTGTCAGGAAACTTCAGCGGGAACGGCAACAGGAGTCGATTGTAGGGTGGTCGTTGAGTGCGGCAAATGAATTAATGCCACAACACTTAATAGATTTTTAAAACACTTTGATTTATTTAGGAAAAAGAAACTGAGTTGAGACAAAAAAAATGAACAATGAATTTTGCACTTTAAAATAATTAAAAATGAATAAAGACCGGGGAACGACGGACTCGAACTTTAACTCACGCGCGCTACGACAGAGTATCAAAATTTGACTTCCACACAGGCTCGGGTAACCAGTGTGACTCTGAGCGGCGAATTGAACCTTATGCGCGAAAAAACTATGGACCGCGACTAACTCGAAGCTTTAAGGGCTCCATCTTATATAGACAGCCAAAGATATACAAATGATACCCCTTGGGAGGGGGCACACACTATGAGTTCATTCAGCCGTCCCCACCATGCCTTTTTGTCTTAGAGCTAGCTTATTAACACTATGGTCTCAATATTAATAATTAACAATTATCGATTATGGATAAATTAAACGATCGATGATAAATAATGGAAATCTGATTTACATAAATCTCCTGAACTTCCAAGGCAACGATTTGTTAATTGACAAATCCCTCCTTCTCACCCGCGCAGAAAAAAACAGTCCCGGATGGAGTCCCGGATGGACTTCCGGATGGACTTCGGCATTTGGTCCGATGCCGAAGTCCGTCCGGGAGTCCGGCCGGGACTGCCGGGACTCCCGCCCGGACTTCCGCCGGGACTCCATCCGGGATCCCGAAAGCCCGCCCGGACTCTTTCCGGGATCCCAAAAGCCCTCCCGGACTCCTTCCGGGACTCCATCTCTAGAATCTCGGCGGGACTCGATCGATCCGGCCCGGATTCCCGCTGGGACTCCATCCGGGATCCCAAAGGCCCTCCCGGAATCCATCTCCAGAATCTCGGCGGGACTCGATCGATCCGGCCCGGACTCTCGCCGGGACTCCATCCGGGATGCCAAAAGCCCTCCCGGACTCCTTCCGGGACTCCATCTCTAGAATCTCGGCGGGACTCGATCGATCCGGCCCGGATTCCCGCCCGGATTCGCGCCGGGACTCCATCCGGGATCCCAAAAGTCCACCCGGACTCCCGCCCGGACTCCTTCCGGGACTCCATCTCTAGAATCTCGGCGGGACTCGATCGATCCGGCCCGGATTCCCGCCCGGATTCGCGCCGGGACTCCATCCGGGATCCCAGAAGCCCGCCCGGACTCCATCCGGGACTCCATCTCTAGAATCTCGGCGGGACTCGATCGACCGGCCCGGACTCACGCCGGGACTTCATCCGGGATCCCAAAAGCCGGCCCGGACTCCATCCGAGACTCCATCTCTAGAATCGCGGCGGGACTCGATCGAAGCGAACGATTGAGCTCGAGTTAGAGACTCGAACAATTATAAGAACCCTTGTAATTTCAAGCATTAATTTGTGATAACAAATATTTTAATTCAATAAATATCTTTTTAATTGGCAGTCGCGTGGATTCTAATTCCTTAATCGGTAAAGATACCTTTATATTAAAATTCCCTTTCCACGACGACTTGATCACTCGTCGCCTTTCGAGCAAAACAAAAATAAAAAAAATAACATATTTATAATATGGAATGACATTCAAACCTGTGAAAACTGAAAATAATTCACTATAACTATACCGCCGGTAGATTAAAGTTTTTTTATTTTTTGCTACTTTGTGATTGACTTTCAAGCTTCCAATGACATGCAGTGAAATAATGTGCCTCTTGGTGAAATTAAATATCAAAACTAATACAGAAATACTAATTATAGAGTGTTCTTCAATTTATATGCATAGCGAGTTTTATTTTTTTAATAACCTCAATAAAATCAGTGGTTTTTCAGTCATTAACTGAGATTTGCGTAATCCAGTTTTTTAATGCAACCTCATAATGACACTTAACATCATCTAGCCATATTGTCTGTTTATGTACTAAATTCAGTGACTTTCTATGTTTGTTGGTTGATTATTTACTCTTAAGCTTCTAATGTTATCTGGTAAAATTTAGTGGTTTCTATTTGTTTAAGCATAATTCAATCATACGCAATCTCCCAAAGTCATTTGGTATGATGCTGAGTCGCTTGGTTTAACAAGTTATCACAACTGATACAGGAATAATAAAGTGTTTTTCAATTTCTATGTATAACAAGCTTTATTAATTTATATATGTAACAAGTTTCATTATTTAATATATTCATAAAAATCAGTGGTTATTCAGTAATTAACTGAAATTTGTATACTATAGTTTGTTCGAACCTGCAACCAACACCATACAGCAAAAAAGATGATTTATATTTGGTGATTTCTGTGAGTTTTATTCGTTGCTTCATGATTGACTCTGAGCTCACAATGTCATTCGATGAAATACTGGATTTTTTTTATAAGAGAAGTTATGAGAACTGAGAAAAAATTAATTAATAAAGTGTAGTAAATTTATATGTGTAACAAGTTTCATTTTTAAATAAATTTCGTAAAGTTAGTGTTTATTCGGGTTTAACTTGGATTTGTGGATTAATGTTTTTCGCAATCTGCACTTTCTTAACATTGTCCAGGAAAAAGTCAATTTTTATTAAGAAAAATTATTGGAACAATCAGATGTGGTATGACCTTTGTAATATACATTTTTTTTTCTAAATTTAAATAGAGTAACAAAGTCACCTAGAAAAGACATGAAAGCTGTCAGTCTTAATTATATACAGGTCCTGAAATAATAACGATAGCATACATCACATGACATTAATCAAAATGATCTGTATTGCTGATTTTGTAGTTCTCCATGAAAAAAAAACCTACAATTTTCATCTTGCTATTTATACCATTTTTTAATGTGGCAGTGTTTTTAGGATTCTGACTGTGATTTTGAGGATGTTATGAGGATTTTGGTCTCAATTCTATAAATGTACTAATATGGAAAGGTCGTTGTAGTTTATAGTAGAAAACTTAAACTAAATCAATGCTTTATTATTATTAATTATTTGAAAATCACATTACTTTTATAAAATGTCATCCTCTTTTATTCTCTTTGGATGAACCAAGGATTGATGATTCAATATAGACTTTGCAAAAAGTGTTGAAATCCCCCCAAAAAACACAATGTGTAAAAAAATTGAGACAAGAACATTTACGTGAGTGGTATCGACACCCCAATAAAAAACAGTGTTTCAAAAACTTGAGCCATAAAAAATGTATCAGCACAAAAAGTTGTGAAATGAACTAAAAATATCTGCAGCAAGTCAAGTACATGTTGTTCAACATATATATATATATATATATATATATATATGTTGAACAACATGTACTTGATATATATATATATATATATATCTCTCTATATTATAAAAAGATCTCGCCGCCGCCGCCGCCGCCGCCGCCGCCGCCGCCGCCGCCGTGTCAAGAATCGAGGGACTTAGAATAATTCGGGCTCAGGGCTTGGCGGAAGGGGGGGGGGGGGGAGGGGGGAGGGGGGGGTGGCACCCTTGGGTAGGGGGCGATTGCGAGCGCGCGCAGCGCGCGAGCCACAATAAAATCCTAGTATATATATATATATATAGACAGTATTTTTTAAGTAACCTAAAGAACCTTAAATAAATAACTCAAAGAACCTAAAGAACCTAAATCAACTAAAAAGAAATTCTAGCATTTAAAGGTGAGAAAATCAGTAACAAAACAAAATCTTGGATTTTGAAGAAAAAAATGCAGATTACAAAAATCGAGAAAAGAAATTAGTGAAAAATAAATGTCAACATCTCAAAAAATTAAATGCAGTACTTGGCGAGTTTCTACGGTTAATATAAACATTCAATAATGATAAACTATATAGGATACTTGGCAAACTCGCCAAGTACTGCCGTTTAATTTGTTGAGATGTTGACGTTTATTTTTCACTAATTTCTTTTCTCGATTTTTGTAATCTGCATTTTTTTCTTCAAAATCCAAGATTTTGTTTTGTTACTGATTTTTTCACCTTTAAATGCGAGAATTTCTTTTTAGTTGATTTAGGTTCTTTAGGTTCTTTGAGTTATTTATTTAAGGTTCTTTAGGTTACTTAAAAAATACTGTCTATATACTGTAGCGGAACGGTATACCCCCAACGACAAAGTCGTAATTGACACATCGCGCTACCGTAGAGGATCGAACGAAGTCCAGCGTACACCGTCCCGCAGAACTTGTGTCGCGTGCTTGCTCGGGAGACTCCCGAAAACCGGTCACTGGTGGTGGGGAATATCGTATATAAGCCGGCCTCTCCTAGCCACTAGACTCATTATCAATCCTTCATTCCAACCTTAAAGGTCCACTAAATTATACCAACTTTTGCCTGGCTCGAAATTGCTTCAACACTTGCAAAATTTCCTTGAGCACAGCCCAGCTCACACCGTTTGGCTCGATATTGCATCGACACATTCGGTTGTTAATTCCTTGAGCACAGCCCAGCTCCCTAAATAATCTAAAATTAATCTTTTCATTTCTTTTTAGTTCATAAGAAACTCCTAATTTAGCTGTGTGGCTTGATATTGCATCAACACGCACACTCCAAAACGCCTTATTAAAAACTACTTGGCTCGATATCGCATCGACACAAGTAGATCCATCTTATAATCCTGCATCTTCGTAAAGACTCCTTAAGAAACCTAATTTACCTGTGTGGCTTGATATTGCATCAACACGCACACTCCAAAACCACCTAATTGAAACTACACGGCTCGATATTGCATCGACACGTGTAAATCCATCTATTTCCTAAAAAATCGTGTAAATCAATAAACCTAATTTACCTGTGTGGCTTGATATTGCATCAACACGCACACTCCAAAAACACCTAATTGAAACTACATGGCTCGATATTGCAGCGACACGTGTAGATCCATCTATTTCCTAAAAAATCGTTTAAAACAACAACCCTAATTTACCTGTGTGGCTTGATATTGCATCAACACGCACGCTCTAAAAACTCCTCAATTTCAACACTTGGCTCGATATTGCATCGACACTCGTGTATCCGTCTTTAATTCCTGTCAATATCCTCATCTGAGTCTGTAATCCCATTATCAACGATAATAGGATTAGAGACGCATCGAAGTCTCCGATTCGCGATCGGCTTGGACAGCGTACCGAGCCGTTCGAGAAAAGGTAAACAAACCCGACTCCCGAATAAGCGCGCTTGGCTTGGATTGCTCCAACACTCGCCCGCGTCTCGCACACACATAAGCACCGCGCGAGCTAAGGCCTCGGTCTCGCTTGAATACGTATGCTATATTCACTACTTATTGTCTTACAGAATTAATTAAAGTTTGACCGCGTATGTGATTGATATTGTGCTCTGCCTTCTCGCAGCATCTTGTCGATCGGCGGTTCGTCTTTCTGTTGCCGCTTCTGTATTACGTAATGTTAACTCTTCCGTCTGGTCGAGTATTGTCCGCCTAATGGGATTAGGACGGATTAGCGTTTTTGTGCGTTTACGACCCGTCGCCGAGTGAATCCATTCCGGGAATTAGTTAAAGGGACAAATAATATTTTAATTTAAAATTCGAGAATTTAACTCTGGCACTATAGGATTTGCATCACCTCTTATCGCTCGTCGTTCCTGCAATGGATAACTAGAGATAGCCCAACTCACGAGAAGCGATAATAGGTCATTCAATAAATTCTTGGTGCAATAAGAGTTCATACTTGTATTTATAAGAGCCGGGAGGATAGTTCGACAAGTCTTTATTTATCTCTTGAGCACAGACGCTTACTTGTCTAATTGCGAATCCCTCACTCATATAAAAACCCAAGTATTTTGCATTTTTTATTCATATCTTTCCCTATTAATTTGTATAATTTCCATCATATGAGGTATCGTGATCAGCTTCCATTTGTTCGAGAGCGGGTATATGACTAGATCTGCTTAAATATCATTTCGGAACAGTTCTTGTATCGCGACTCGTGACATCTCTAAAAATTCGGTTGTATTTTATCTCCCATGATGAGAATGGAGCTCGTTTGGGTATTTCTCTGAGGAAATCTCTTAAATAAAAACCAAAAACAGTCAATTGAATCAGAATATTGAAAAGACTATCGGTACTCCCTAACTTTTGCGATATTCACGGCTATATCTCTTTAAACCAATGATGAGAACTTCACTCAGCGCTTATGCAGAGTTGAAATTCTGAGGTTTATCTTATTAACAATAATAGTCTTTCACTCGGGTCCAGTACACGATCTCTCTCTCTTTAAAAAACAGCAAATTCTGCATTTATTGAAAATAAAAGGACTAGCCTTTACATCGGGAGAATTTGCATTTTGTTACAATACATATCTCTCTAAATTATAAAAAGATCTCGCCGCCGCCGCCGCCGCCGCCGTGTCAAGAATCGAGGGACTTGGAATAATTCGGGCTCAGGGCTTGGCGGAAGGGGGAGGGGGGGAGGGGAGGGGGGCACCCTTGGGGGGCACCCTTGGGTGGGGGGCGATTGCGAGCGCGCGCAGCGCGCGAGCCACAATAAAATCCTAGTATATATATTGTGACACGATTCTTTATTCCGAGATAGTTCGGGAAAATTATCTCGGAGAAACGCTCAACAAATTCGACACCCGTAAATACACCAAAAATGCACTAGGGCGCCAGGCCCTTCTTTTACTGCCTGAAGGGCCAAGAGGAAGAAAACTATCAATTATTCGACGCGAATACTCTTCGCACAAGCTGCTCAATCCGAGAGACTAGGTCGTGGGGGGTTTAAGAGGGGGGAATCTTCAAAAATAACTACAAAACCCAAAAACCGATATAATATATAATGTGCTCGCTTTAATTAAACAAAATAAAATAACTGGCGAGTACAATATGAGGCTTGGAGCCTCCAATATTCCCAAATGCGGGTTTACAAAAAAATGGTTCCCGGAAGGGGAATCCGTGCTCGTTGGCACAACTGATTCTATACAATCTAAATTATTATTAATAAATCCAAAATAAGTTTCCAAAAAGAATTACAATTTCACAAATAATGGGCGTGAACGCTACACGTCACGCCGCAAAATAGTGAGTCTTCTCTCTCACTCTTACGCTACGGGACGGCTGAGGCACGTCTCGTATTTTCCAATAAATTAAATATTCCCAAAAAAAACTATTCAAAATCAAATACAATAAATACAATTTTCTGCTAAAGTTAGATTCTTTCGTTCGGTTGGCCGTAGCCAAACCGAGCAGACCCCGCGAGATACTCTATGGGCCAGACGAAAATGATCCCGACTCGTGGTGGCAGAAGGCCTGAATTTCTTCCAATAATTACCAAAAACACTATTTATTATGTCACGGCACCTGACAGTACAATATCAAAATGCACGGACCCACCTCTATACGCGATGCTCCGTGTTAAGGACCGAAACAACGTCCTTCCTTCTTTTCCAATTAATGCCTATTTTCCGATATACTATTTCCCATACGGTTTCCAATATATTACAATAGTTCGTGCGCTACTGTTCGCACGCGTGTCCAGCCAACAAGTGACGAGTCGCGGCGCGTGCCGGACTCGCCAAAATCGCTCGAGGACGAGAGGAGTGCGCGGAGGGTACGCATCCCTTCGCAGCGACACATTTATTAGTGGTCTATCGCGAAGACAGACTACCATTCGACGCGGGAGTTCCAAACGCTCGCGTATGAATTTCCAAAATCGGAGGCAGATGTACTGCCGCCACGGTGCCGATTTCTTGATGCATGGAGCTGCCCTCGCTGCTGGCGTCTCCTCTTCCTCTGAGCTCCTGGATCCCAAAGACCATGCCGATTGGAGGTACTGATGCAGTACCTCACTCGTAGAAGGAAAGAAACGTTGATCGCCAGTGGGAGCGGGGACCGTGACATGTAAAATGTGTTCCAAACGAAATCAATAAATAATTCCTATAATCTCGCGTAGGTCTGGTCGATTTGACGCGACGCCGCAGTTTTGCCCTATTTTGCCTTACAGCCGTATCCCGGCTTGCTGGCTGGACCATTTCTATGTCGCGGGCGACGTCAAAGGGGGGAGAGATGCAACGGACACCGCGTAACGCGAAATGCCGCGTTACAATATATACATGTTGAACAACATGTACTTGACTTGCTGCAGATATTTTTAGTTCATTTCACAACTTTTTGTGCTGATACATTTTTTATGGCTCAAGTTTTTGAAACACTGTTTTTTATTGGGGTATTGACCATTTACCACTCACGTAAATGGTCTTGTCTCAATTTTTTTACACATTGTGTTTTTTGGGGGGATTCAAAATAATTGTCACGTTCTGATAACACCGATTTTTTACCGAAAAACGGGGGTTATTTTTTTAAATTCAAAAACGGATATGTCTTTTGGGCTGAGAAAATTACAGAGTATTCCATGCACTGTGAAAAATATTCGCGTTTTTCCGATACAAACGCGTATGAATTTTGTAAAACTCGATATAGGAAATCGAAATTAATATGTTTGCATAGTAAACTTAATACAGACAAATGAATTTCGATAATCCAATGATTGGAAATTACAACACATGATTATCAAACCATTAATTACTAAATTAGTACAGGAAAATCATATGCATTTTTGGAATTTTCGTACCCAATTTGAAATTTAATATACATTGTCGCATTGAATGTAAGATCAAAGTTACTCAAATTTCAGTTACTGATATTGAAAGATACCAAGCAAAGTATTTGCAATTTTATCCACATGGGTGTATTACTTTTTGCAAAATGTTTGTGTTCTTGCGAGACAAAAGTGTGAGAAATTTACAAAACTCGCTGCAGGAAATAAACATTAATATGTTGCATAGTAAATTTGGTATGTGTCTATGAATGTTACCAATCCGGTGATGTAAAATTACAACACATGGTTACTAAATCAATCATTACTAAAATAGTACATGAATTTATTATCTTAAGCAAAGGTGTTAGGTTTTCCACGCTGCGCGTGATTCAGACCAAACTGCTAGGCAGATTGGGCTAGTTGATGTCTCATTTTCTTCTTCATAAAAAGATACACCGTCTAAATGGAGCAAGATATTTTTTTTCCATTCTGAAAGCAAAGTTAATAACTGATTTAGAAAATAGCATAAAATTTATTTAGTAATAATTATGTCACTTGAAAAATATTACCTTTCATTAACTTTTGCTCCATTTAGCCGGTGTATCTTTTCATGAAGAAGAAAATGAGACGTCAACCAGCCCAATCTGCCTAGCAGTTTGGTCTGAATCACGCGCAGAATAGGTTTAAAACCAAGTTTCGGCAAATGGCATCTAAAGCTTACCACTCAAATAAAAATGTTTATGCTGTTTTCATCTTTGGGGCACCTTAGTACCTTTAATGAACAAAATAAAAATATTATTTGCAAGTCAGATTACAGAATATTATTAATAATGTTATTAATAAATGTTTTTTTTTACAAATAAATAAGTAAATGAATGCATAATTTGAAAAAAACCTATAAATAATATGGGGATGATCACTTTTATTGACAACATCACTGAAAATTTATCCGGTGTTGACACATTCACAAATGTGCTGCACAAAAATTAAATCATCACTTCATAACAAATTTACATATCTGATCACTTCTGATGATTGTTGATTCTGTTTTAAACACTATTAATTGAAAAACAACCGTAAATGGCCAACGGAATCAAACTAATAACATAATATGAAGGAAAAATACAAACGTCAATTCGAGGTTATGCGTCTCGCGTGTAGCAGAAGTAACTTCTCGGGGCAGTAACACGCTGCGCATGCGACCCTAGCGGATCCGAGCAACCGTCAATTTGTGGTTGCTTTACGGTCACATACAAGTAACCGTCATTATGAGGTTCATTTCCAGTTGTTTTACCGTAAAACAACTGTAATGTAACCGACAAAGCGACCGTTATTTTCGAACAAAAAAGAACCCGATTGCAACTGCAAAGCGACCAATGTTTTAACCAAAAACAAACTTTAAAGTAACGCAGAAGTAACCGACAGTTTGTTAAAAGTTGTTTTTCGGTTATTTGAAAGATCTTCATATAACCGAATAGTAACCCGAAACGGAACATTGAGTTCATTACAGGTCACTTTACGGTTCACTTTACGGTTACCCGCCGGTCACTAGGTTCCTTCTCGGTTATTCTGGAGTGATTTTTTGTTCCATAACGACCGGTCACTCTTCGGTTATTTTGCGGTTCTTCAGATCCGCTAGGGCGATACGTGCTAAGATATCACAGCGCATGTCCCATTATTCGCGCGAATTCGAATATAATGTAAGTGTTACGTGTTGCGTTGAAGACATCACACTCTCATCGCGTCATTTGTATCGCGTTTCGCTAACTGGTTTAAAAAATGGTAAACAAATAAAAATTTATTTACAAACACGTATTAAACTTTTTATTATACAGAAAAAAATCATTAACAAATCAGGTATATTGCAGAAATCGGCCATTTTTTCGGCTTCAGGTCTAAGATTTTTCAGGTTCAGAGGGTATACTTAACTAAACGAAATTGCCGAAGAGAAAAAAAAAAAAAAAAAAATAATTGGCTTTTTTTTTCAACACCCTTAATTATTTTGTGTGAACAAAAAATCGGCCATAATGTCTGCATATAACAAAAATAAATAAATAAAATAATTTAAAATTCAAATATAATATTCTGGTAATTTTTACGACTTTTGAGAAAATTAAATATGAATGGTACCGTAGAAACTTAGCCATTTTTGCGGATTCCGGCTTATAACTTTACTAATAGATAGATTACATGGAAATGAATGTTTTCACAGAAAAAAAAATAATCGATTTTTTTAAATTTTTGACCAGACTCCCCCCCTCCCCCCCCCCCCCCCCCCCCTTAGCACTTCTTCTTCTAAGAATTTTAGAGATTGTATAAGATATTAGATGCTACAATACAATTCACTACAATAGTCATTATATATATTATGCAATTTAAATTAAAATCATTTATCAAATTCTAATTATCTGTGTACAAAAATTCTATTTCTTTCTTAGTGTAGAGACCTCCATTTCAAGCTCTTCTACAAAAGTTCCAAAATATCCTTGAAAAAATGGTGCTGCATGAAATAAATTTACTACAAATTGTGTATGCATAAGAACCAAATTCACTTGAAGATATACTGACTATTGTACTGAATTGTTTTATTCCTAACACTGTTTTCTTATGAAGTTTATAAAATTCCTACACTCAGACTGAATAAAACTTTCGTACACAGAGAATTAAAACTTGACAAATGATTTATTTCTTAATTGCATAATAGATATAATAACTGTTGTAATGAATTGTGTTATAGCTACTTATATTTTACAAAATCTATAAGATTCTTATTGAAACTATTTTTAACTTTATCAAGTTGTATTGATAAATCAGTGCAAATAATGTTCCATGTTCGTTTTCTTACTTCCTGTGAGATTTGGTTTACACTGATAAACCAAATTGGCTTCAGAATATCTGATATTCTCTTTAAGTGAAGATTCATGTCTGTATTAGTCAAGAGACTTCCATTTTAAGCTCTTCTACAAAAGTTCCAAAGCAATTTAGATAAAATATCACAGCATTAAATGAATTTACTACAAATCATGTACCTCTGAGAGCTAAGTTGAGTTGACGATACACTGACTATTGTAGTGATTTGTATTGTAGCTACTAATAGAATTAAAAAATGGAACATAGAACAATATTTGCACATATGAATTTTAATAACTTGACAAAGTTAATATTTCTTCCTATAAGAATTTTATAGATTTTATAAGATATTAGAGGCTATAATATTCACTATATCTATTATGCAATTTAAACCAAAATCATTTATCAAATTCTAATTCTCTGTGTACATAGATTCTAATTATTTCTTACCATAGAGACCTCTATTTAAAGCTCTTCTACAAAAGTTCCAAAGTATCCTTGAAAAAATGACACTGCATTAAATAAATTTACTACAAATTGTGTACGCATAAGAACCATATTCACTTGAAGTTATACTGACTATTGTACTGAATTGTTTTGTTCCTAACACTGTTTTCTTATGAAGTTTATAAAATTCCTACACTCAGACTGAATAGAACTTTCGTATACAGAGAATTATTGAGCAGTGGTGGGAGAAGCGCAACTACCTCTTAAACATCGATTCCTCATAATTACTCAAGATTTCCAACATCGAATTTCTTAAAAACATTTGAGTATGTCGCGCTGCGGCAAATCTATGTTTGAGGCGGGACCTTCAAAAGCTGTGGCATATCATTTTTTCTATAATCCGTATACCTGAGCCTCTCTTAAAAAATTATGTTCACTTGAAAATCTTTCCAAACACATTGCACGCTCTGATTGCGATTAATTGAACATTTTGTTATGTCTATGATAAGTATGATTGAGAGAATAATTGTTGCACAACTTTTATGCTATTTAGATATCCAAAATTACTAAGTCGTTGATATCGTAGTTGGTAGCATGCGTTCGTTGTTAGGTATGGTCGTAGGTTCATACCCCGGTTTAGGTGAAACATTTTCTTTGGTGAAAACCAATAGCCAACAATTTCTGATGACATAATATGTCTGATAAAATAATGCCCGACTCGGGCAGCCCGAGTAATGTTTCTATTTTGTTTTTATTGTTTTTAAGTCCATTTAAAATTTCCACGACATGTGCTTGAATTTTTAAGTACTGCTTTGCAATATAAGATCTAGACGTACATTAATTTTATGTACAATAATCAGAAATATCTGATGTTTGTACATTAAATTTCAAGTACAGACCTACTCCTATTCCAATAACATTGAAATTATTTTCATGTGTACTAATCTAGGATTTTCAACACATTTACGCTTGAAATTTAAGAGACGGTTTGTGAAAAAAAAACTTCCGGTACCGGTACTTTAATTTTCAAGTAGATTTTTTTTTTACAGTGTAGAGAAGTAATATGGAAAAGTAAATGTTACTTTTAGGACTCTGTTGCAGTCGAAAATTATTATGTTCTTCACCCCCAGCATTGACTATCATATTTGCAGTACCGTCATTCGGGAAGTCGGTTTTCGGGTCTGCAATATCATTATCTTCTTTTTTTTACCTCCAGTGACACTTCGAAGCTCTCTAAATACTCTCGGTCATCTGCAATTGAAATATTATAAGATACTATGGAATATTAAATGATATTTACCAATGATTTTTGATTCCAATGAATCCCTTGCAATGATTTTGCTTTTGGTGAAGCACCAGCCCCTCTTTGATTGTTGCAGTTTTTAACGAATTGTACACACAAGTTTTTATTTTAGAATTTTAAAAAAGTAACGGGCGTGGTCGCTCTAACTTTCGTAATATTTAGTCTATTTTGCTAATTAGTTATTATAGCAGGTGTTGTTTGGTATTGAATTTGATATAAATTTGTAGGGTTGTTCGGATTTGATGGTATTTTGAATTTTTATAAAAACTTAAGATAATGAGCGCAAATTTTGTATGTAAACGAAATATAATTCTGTAATGATAGATATATAATTTAGTGAAGAACAGTATGAATATTTTGATTTTACGGAATTTTGAACTATTGAAACTTTTGCAAAACTTGAGATACCGAGTCTAAGTTTGGCATATAAACAACATAATATTCAGCCATGAGAAATATACAATTTAGTGAACAACGGTATAAAACTTTTTGTTTTATATAAAATTTCGAATTAAACAAAGTTTACATAATAGGAAAAACGAAAACACATGTTTATTTATCTATTTGAAACAAGGATGCAAAGTAGAAACTTGCACATTGCTTCCTCGTCATTTTTCGCTTTTCACAAAGCTTCCCCTATGAGGTAGCCAAAATGTATTTACTGAAACGGACGACCCTTTTTAACCCCCAACAACCATGGGATTTAAATATAAGGTAGAATAAGCTAGCATGTAAACAGAGGACAGCTCCAACGGTAACTGGCGAGCGAGGCCAGCCGCGACCGTTGGTAAGGAAGCAGGCGTACGTGACATTTATCACGTACGCCAGAACCGTTAACCGTTCCGCATAGGAGCAAGTAGGGAACAAGTCGGAATGAGAGGGGAGGGGAGAGCCGATCGCGCGGTCGGACGGGTAGATCCCGCACGACGATCGGTCTCTTTCCCTGAGGACTAGCGAAGCGGAAGGTGCCACCGAGGAGTACTTACCTACGGAGACCAAGCAGATGTTCGAAGTATAGCCAAGCGAGAATATAGCATAGGACTCAGGATTTAGTGGTATTTATTCGATAAGCGAGAATTATAAGATCGATCGGATGTGATAAGCGCGTTTATTCCATGAGTGAGGGAATGCGGGTACAAGGGTGCGATCTACGAGTGCAATCTGCTGTAGTGTGTGCATTATTAATTAAGGAGGATCAGAGTGCGTATAGAAATTCCTGCGCGTCACCTGAGTTGTAGGTGGAGCTGTATAATTTAAAAATTGCAAATTTGATAGAAAATAGTCTATTCTTACCTACTGGCTAGCGAAGCGAACTGACTTACCTTGCGGGCGAACCGAGTGATACCGACGAGACGACGAAAGTAGATTCCGTGGATTAGGAAATCGGGTGGAAGATAAATAATCAATATAGGCAACTGCAGTGATTAACCGACAACCAATAAAATAAGCAAAAGCGTGCGTTATCCACCAGGCAGTAGTCCGGCAGGAGCAAGGAAGAAAAGTCCAATACGAGGAATCAAAGTATTTATTAATGTGGCAAGCCTCCAGATTTTTCATCAGCCGGTAGCAGGCAGGGAAGATAGGGATTCGTTCTAATCCAGAATAATAGGGTACGAAGCGTCAAATCTAAGTACGAAGTGTTCGATTTTGAATTAAGATTGTGTAAGCGAGCGAGCTAGGAGACCACGGGAATCGCTATTGTGACGGTAGATGGCACCGTAGAAGCCAGCTATTATAATCGATCTCTGATCGAGTTTTGAAATTCGAGGATTTTGTTTGAATAAACCCTACTTTTACCTATCAAACCGTCTATTCTTCTCTGTCTTTTCCCTGCTTGAGTCTCGAATCCACTAAAATTCAATGTAATTGGCCAAATACCGTTACATTTGGCGCCCGAACAGGGACTCGAGCATATTAAATACGGAATAAATAGATCAATGTTGATAGGTAGGGTAGGAACCCGGTCGGTACATTTTCCGAAAGTGTGACGGGTCAACGTGCGTCAGGCGCTATAAACGCGATAATAGTTGTAGAGCGGAAACCCTAGCGACAGGCGTAAACACGAAAACCAATTTCGGTGTTTAAAAAGAGCAAAGAAGGTGATTTTTCGCGTGAAAGTGGGCGAAATAAGTGACCATGAGTAAGGGAACTTCGAACGTCACTTTCCGGTCCGACTTCGCGAAAGAAGTCGAAGAGATTAGCGGAAATACGATGAGGGATCCTAGCAATAAATCTTTAACATGGGAATCTACCACGGCGGACCATCTCTTAAGAGATAGACGCGAGAGGGATCGAGCGAATATTGGACGTGTATCAGAGATTCACCCAGGAGACACAACTGACCTGGACGAGTCACTTGAGGTGCCATTACGACCACGGAGTCGAGCACAGTCCGAAAGGACTGAGGTTCCACAGGTGAATAAAAAACGAGCACGCACGCAGTCTGCGAGTGGAGGTGGACTTCCGAGGGATGGGAACACGGAGATTTTGGAACTGTTGCGGAAGATGCAAAAGGATCAGGAGAAGCTAACCACAGAAGTGCTCAGAGGAAACGATCTATGTCTGTCAAGGACACGGGGATGTTCAGGGCGCCTGGATATTATAGAAAGAAGAGTTCCAGAGATGGAAAAAAGGTTCAATAATAAACTGGAAAGCGTCCAAGAAGCCCTCGAGCAGAATCAGCGCGACCAGAGTAAAGCACTGTGCGACGAGATAGGGAAGGACCGCTCAGCCCGGGAACAAATCAAATTAATGATTAGCCAGGCAATGGATAGAGTGGACAACAACGAAGACCTGACAAGATCAGCGATCGTACGAATCGAGAAATTAGAGAAGAAACTCGCCACCACGATAAATAACTCGATCTGGGGTTTATCCAGCACAGGAAATAGCACAGGGTTTCCCAGAATGCCGGCAGTACCTCAAAGGATACCAAAATTCGCTGCGGATGGGAAGGAACGGCCGATGAAGTATTTAAAGAATCTTCGGGAATACTGTGAAGCAGCGGGAGTCGAAGGCACCGATATCCGTCACGTTTTACGAGAATCCTTGACGGGTGAAGCGGAGAATTGGTGGAATCTCGAGAACCAGGATGAGCATGACATCTCTTCTTTTTCGGTGGTTTTTGCAAGCCGTTACTGGAACCAGGATCTCCAGAATAAAGTAAGGAGCAACCTAGAGTTTGGAGTGTACGACCCCAACGCACAGAGAAGAACAAGAGCGGAATACGCGACTCTAATAATCGGGAATGCGCGGGATCTGGCCGAAAAAATGACAGATGAGATGATAATCCAGAAACTGTCTCGACATTTTGATGAAGAGGTTCGTTGTGCAGTAAGGGTCAGACGAATAAAGATCACACGCGACTTTTTGGAATTGCTGGAGAGTATTGACATGGCAGGTCCGCTCAACAGCCAGAGAATAACACAGCGTGGTGGTATGCAGCCGCAGCGGGCTCAGCAGCGATACGGAGGCGTTCCGCCGCGACAATTCGATCCGGTTTCATGTCAGTATGGTGGAGGGGGACAAGGGAGAACGTACGAGGCAGCAGTACGCAGCTGCGCCTCCGCCAGGTCAGTCGCCGCAACAGCACACCGCGCCATGGCAAATAGGAATGACGCCAAGAGAGTCGGCGCCTCCACAGACGCAAGAAATTAATGATTTAAGAAGAATGGGACCAATCATAGAATCCACGATGACACCGGACATCAAAAGGCAATACGAAGCAATGAAAAGCGGGCCGGGAAACGAATAACCGTTGCGCCCGAGGAAGTAAAGAAAGGAGTGGAGGCTATAGAAGGTGAGAAGGAAGATGGGCGTGGCGCAACGGGTATTACAGTCAAAGGTTTCAGAACGAGAAGGAATGAGAAGCGACGGGAGCAGAAGAAGAGATCGCGAAGGAGAAACAAACTGCAGAACATAGGAGAAAGGAGAGAAATGGCGGAAGTGGAGGTGACAGTGGTGGAATTTTCGGAGGCGCGGGCTGGATCGGGAGGGACGAGTGACGCACGCGATAAAAGTGACGAAGAAAGCGAGACCTCCACGAGGACAGAACGAGTGCAGGAGCACATAAAGCCCCAGAACCCCGCTGGAACCGGTTTTAAAAGAGTTATGCAGTGTGGAAATTTGGCGATTTATTCGGCGATGACGGAGGATCCTCGGGAATTTTTGAGGGAAGAAAAAATGGAAGGATGTGGAAAATGGTATGAGGAAGAACACCCAAAGTGCCCGGAACTGCCAGTGTCTGTAGAGGGTTTAACAACGTTAAGCCTAATCGACTGCGGAAGCCAAGTGAATGCCATCTCAGAAAAATACTATCTGGAAAATAAGGAAGTATTTGAGGGATGCCCCATACTTCCGGTTACAGGAACAAAAGTATGCGGAGCAATGAGTGGAGCAGTTGAGAGAGTCACAAAGCAGATCATGGTAGAAGGATGCACATATGGTCAGAAAGCGATGATTCAGCTTTTAATTGTACCGAAACTATCCCGGCCAGTAATTATCGGCGTCGGTGGCATGTTCTCGTTAAAGATCTCGGTCGACGGGAGATCCAAATTAGTAGCGGTAAACGATTATATCGTCGCGCAGTTCAGAGAAGGGGAGTGGCATCGTTTGGATCCCACGACCATCAGCAAGGAGAGCACTGCACAGATTTGCAGTCTATATGAGGCGGGAGATCTGGCAGAAGGAGAGGAGAGTATAGCGCTGACGCGAGAAGAGTTCTTCGACAAAATGAAAGAATGCGAAGGCGTTAAAGAGGAGATAATCCACGAGTTCGAAAATATTGTAGAGGAAACGTGCGAAATCTTTGACAAGGTTCCCGGAAGAATGACCGGATACGAGCACAGATTATTGTTGAAGGATCCGAAGCCATACTTCCACAGATCATATCCAGTATCTCTGTTACAACGGGGACGGGTACAGGAAGAGATCGAGCGTATGTTGAAGGTGGGCGTGATACAAAAATCAGAAAGTATTTACATCAATCCACTCATGCCAGTAACGAAGGAGGATAATAGTGTGCGGTTGTGTTTGGACGCTCGAGAACTAAACAACTACTTAGTTAACGATTATAATAATGCTCCGCCTATCGAGGAAATTTTCCAGCGTTGTGGAGGGAAAAGGGTCATGTCAACAGTCGACCTCACGAGCAGTTTTTGGCAGATACCACTGCATGAGGATTCCCGAAAATATACGGCATTCCAGCATAACGGTAAATGCTACGAATTCACCGTAACTCCTTTTGGTTTAAAAACAAGTACTGCGAGTCTAATACGTGCTTTAGATGTGGTGCTGGAAGGGCTGGATTTTGTTATTAATTTTGTCGACGATTTGCTTATAATGTCGACATCACACGGAGAGCACCTGGAACATCTCCGAGTATTATTTCACAGATTCCGAGAACACGGAATGACACTGAAGTTCAGTAAATCGCATTTTTTCAAAGGAGAGGTGAAATTTCTGGGTCATATTTTAACCACCGAAGGCCTGAAACAAGACCCAGAAAAAGTTCGAGCAATTAGGGAATTTCCAGTACCAAAGAACATCAAACAGCTGCGCGGGTTCCTCGGCTTGGTAAATTATTATACTAAATTCACGAACCAGAATGCGAAGGAGACGTCTTCATTAAACGCACTTACGAGAAAGGAAAATAAATGGCATTGGAATGAGGATCTACAAGAAAGCTTCGAAAGAGTAAAAGATCTTTTCTGCAAGGAGATTCTGTTGAGTTTCCCCGATCCTCGGAGGCCCTATATTTTGAAAACCGATGCAAGCGGATATGCACTAGGTGCAACCTTGGCTCAGGAAACCGGAAGTGGAAAAAATCAAGGTGTGTCCGTAATCACGTATGCAAGCCGCACCCTCAAGGGACCGGAGCTGCGGTATATGACGACGGAAAAAGAATTATTGGCAATCGTGTGGGCCCTGGAAAAATTTCGTACATACCTGAAGGGCGCGGAAATTCAAATCGAAACCGACCACAAAGCCCTGATTTTCTTAAAAACCTGTCGCTTTAGCAGCGAAAGATTGATGCGATGGGTGCTATCGATCCAGGACTACGATATCAAGATCGACCACATTCCTGGCGTGAAAAATATTGCTGCAGATGCACTCAGTCGCATGGTACCAGGGCATGATGCACTTTTAGAGGAGAAGAAAGGGATCGTTTTTCTGAATCAAATGGTGGCAGAAAAACTCTCCAAGGACTTACGGAAGCAGTTGCGGTCCCTAGCACAACTACAACGAGAACAGGAAGATCTAAAGGTTATAATCGATTTTTTAGAAGGCAAGAAAGAGGGAGGAAAAGAAAACAACTATCGGCTAAATAAAGGGATTCTGCAACGACTATCGAGAACACAGGTCTGGAGGACAGTAGTTCCAGGAAGTGTTATAAAACCATTGATAAAGGAGTGCCATGCCATGTATGGTCACGCAGGCGCAGGAAAATGTTTCCGTATGCTGGATGAGGACTTTTCACACCCACATCTCGCCAGGATTACGCGCAAATTGCTGGCTACTTGTGATATCTGCCAGAGGAATAAGGTGGCCGTTCAGACGTGTTACGCAGAGATGCAGACGATCATCCCGGAAAAACCAGGAGATCTTCTCTCGATAGATTTTTATGGGCCTTTGCCTTCGTCGGTCGCCGGAGTGAAACATATCCTTGTGGCTCTGGATGCTTTCAGTAAATATGTGGTTTTATATCCCATGAAGAAAGCAAATACTGCTACTGTAATTCGGAGGATATTTAACGACTATATTCCGCGTTATGGAAAACCAAAGAGGATCCAATTCGATCATGGCACACAGTTCACGGCGAAAAACTGGATACAGAAATTAAAGGAGGAAAATATTACCGCCGTTTTCTCGTCAATCCGACACCCTCAAGGGAATATAGTCGAACGGGTGAATCGAGAGCTTGGCCGGTACTTCAGGACGCTGCTACCCGACGACCACTCGGGTTGGTCAGCCTGGGTGCCCAGAATTCAAGAATGCATAAATCAAACGCCTCATGAAACAACTGAATTCACACCAATGGAGCTGCACTGCCTGAAGAAACCATGTCGGGAATGGAACCGAGTTTTATCGCTCGAAGCCGGCGGAGAAATCAACCCAAAAACATCCGACGAAAAGTGGGCATTGGCAAGAGAAAGAATCGCGAGGAAAGGCCAATTACGCGCCGAGAAATTCAATGCGCGCCATAAGATGACTACATTCGAACAAGGAGAGCTGGTATTGGTGAAGGCTCTGAATGTATCAGATCCGCTGCAGAAGAGAACCGCGAAATTTATGCCTTTGTACGATGGGCCATACATCATCAAAAAGTGTGTGGGCCTGGCGACATATCTGTTAACGGATATTAAAACCAAGAAAGAAAGAGGAAAATTCCACAGTAGTATGTTAAAGCGGTATAAGACGACCGAGGCGCCGGGGGGCAGTAGCGGCGAGAAGGAGAAGCTCGACTCGAGGGAGGATGAGGAGCAAGAGAGAGATGGAGTAGTGTGCGTAATGTATGTAGCCATCGAGCGTGAGCGCTCCTTACACACACAAGCAAGCGACAAGGATCGGAGCGACGGCCTTGCAAGGCCGCGGGAGAGAGAGACGGAGCGATGTAAACATCGCGCGAGAGTAAGATAGAGCGTTGCGAACGAAAACAAAGATAGCCTTAGTAGGTAAGAGAATAATAGATAGAGACGGGTATAGGTATATGAGTTAGAATAGGCGAAGAAAGAGATAACATAGGAGACGTATGAGTCTGAGAGAGAGGAAAGATGCCCTAATCGCAATAAGTAATTGGTATAGTATGAGAAGGAAACTATGAATGTATTGAATAAGGGAGGAGCGAGAACCGCTGAATGCGCGGAATCCTGAGAATTTCGGAAAGATGGAGCTCCGTGATTGGCCAAGTTTCGAATTTCTCGGAAGTTGGCGCATAGAGCAACGAAAATTAGCGGAAGTCCATTATGAAAAACTGGAAAAGTCATTAGGGAGGGAGGAAATAGAATAGATATAGATATAGGACCCGAGGAAAACCAAAAATTCAAGAAGCGGAGCTAAGAAACCGAGACTGAGACGCCCTCAGATAACAAATAGCAATCAATCGTGAAAGATCACCGAGGCAAAAGTTTGAAAGCAAAAATGTGCAGTTTCGCGGAATATTATCTCCGGACGCTCGAGATCAACGAGCCATATGAAGTTCGTGTAATTGGAGTGGAGTCACCGGGACGGTTCTACATCCGGTTGGAGAGGGACGAGGAGAGGAACCGGCTACTGTTGGCGGAGATATACAATTTGAAGGAAGGATCTCCGGGCCTGCATCAACTCCTGGAGGAAGAGGCATACCCCGGTAGCCCCGTGCTATTCCGGGATATTGAGGAGGAGGACGAAGGGTCACGCGGGTTCTACCGGGGAACTATTACCAGGGAGCTTCGTCCCGGAACCTACGAGGTATGGTTCGGTGACTATGGCCACTCGGAGGAGGTGACGTTGGAAAAATTGTTCACCGTCCCCAAGTGGATATTGGATGAGCCCTTCGTTGCCATATTGTGTGGGCTAGAAGGAGTAGAGTCGAGCGACGGGCGAGAATGGGAGGATAGAGCCCTCACACATTTTGAGGCCAGGGTCTGCCACTCCAGAGTCGGCACCATGGACCTATACATCGACCGGTTCGACCAAGCCATGGTGGGGCTTTGGGTGGAGCTCCATGGCACATACCAAGGACACGGCTATGAGGTGGCGGAACAGCTCCGCCGACAGAAATTGGGCCGTCGACCGACAACAGCTAGGAGGTTCGAGATTGGAGCGGCAGGGGGGACGTATGGGAAACACCCCCGCTTCGAACGCGAGGCCTATGCAGCCTTGGCCGCTACCGCGGAAGACTCGGCGGGCGGAAGCAGGGAGGGATACCCCTTCCACCAAATGGGAACCGATTCCGACGAGGAGTCGGAATGGTACGACGGACCGGAGGAGTGGGGGTATATCCCGATCGAAGACGTCGACGCGATAATCGACCCCCTACCGGAGGACGAGCGCCGATTTCTGGAGGAGTGGGGCGTCATAGGCGCTTTCAACAGCGGCGAGGAGGACAACAACGTATACGAAACCGACGAATGTGATGACGAGGAGGATCGACGATCGATTTAAAAATAAAGAAAAAAAAAGAAAGGAAATGCGTTAGACCCGTGACTTTCCTTCCCATAGCAATAAGTAGCGTGAGAAGAATAACAACAAGTAATAGCGAGAAGGTCAGGTAAACGGCGAGTCCGGGGTTCGAATCCCTGGACGGAGATCGAATGGACTGAGGGTCAGGGGTTCAAGTCTCAGCGAGGGCATAGGATTTTTTTTTTTTTTTCTTTTTCTCTTTAAAATTTTTTTTTTGTTTTCTATATATATTTAGAGGCGAGATCGATCTAAATTAGCCCTGCGGGTTAATTTAAATCGATCTGGGGGGCAATGAAACGGACGACCCTTTTTAACCCCCAACAACCATGGGATTTAAATATAAGGTAGGATAAGCTAGCATGTAAACAGAGGACAGCTCCAACGGTAACTGGCGAGCGAGGCCAGCCGCGACCGTTGGTAAGGAAGCAGGCGTACGTGACATTTATCACGTACGCCAGAACCGTTAACCGTTCCGCATAGGAGCAAGTGGGGATCAAGTCGGAATGAGAGGGGAGGGGAGAGCCGATCGCGCGGTCGGACGGGTAGATCCCGCACGACGATCGGTCTCTTTCCCTGAGGACTAGCGAAGCGGAAGGTGCCACCGAGGAGTACTTACCTACGGAGACCAAGCAGATGTTCGAAGTATAGCCAAGCGAGAATATAGCATAGGACTCAGGATTTAGTGGTATTTATTCGATAAGCGAGAATTATAAGATCGATCGGATGTGATAAGCGCGTTTATTCCATGAGTGAGGGAATGCGGGTACAAGGGTGCGATCTACGAGTGCAATCTGCTGTAGTGTGTGCATTATTAATTAAGGAGGATCAGAGTGCGTATAGAAATTCCTGCGCATCACCTGAGTTGTAGGTGGAGCTGTATAATTTAAAAATTGCAAATTTGATAGAAAATAGTCTATTCTTACCTACTGGCTAGCGAAGCGAACTGACTTACCTTGCGGGCGAACCGAGTGATACCGACGAGACGACGAAAGTAGACTCCGTGGATTAGGAAATCGGGTGGAAGATAAATAATCAATATAGGCAACTGCAGTGATTAACCGACAACCAATAAAATAAGCAAAAGCGTGCGTTATCCACCAGGCAGGAGTCCGGCAGGAGCAAGGAAGAAAAGTCCAATACGAGGAATCAAAGTATTTATTAATGTGGCAAGCCTCCAGATTTTTCATCAGCCGGTAGCAGGCAGGGAAGATAGGGATTCGTTCTAATCCAGAATAATAGGGTACGAAGCGTCAAATCTAAGTACGAAGTGTTCGATTTTGAATTAAGATTGTGTAAGCGAGCGAGCTAGGAGACCACGGGAATCGCTATTGTGACGGTAGATGGCACCGTAGAAGCCAGCTATTATAATCGATCTCTGATCGAGTTTTGAAATTCGAGGATTTTGTTTGAATAAACCCTACTTTTACCTATCAAACCCTCTATTCTTCTCTGTCTTTTCCCTGCTTGAGTCTCGAATCCACTAAAATTCAATGTAATTGGCCAAATACCGTTACTCTGTGCTGACGTGAAACTTTCAAGGTACGGAATGTACTCACTGCTGTACATCAAAATCTTGCCCTTAAATTTTTTCCCGTTGTAAATGAAGCGATGGATTTCTCCTAAGTTTGCCTCTTTAGGTATGATCTCCCTTTCGATCACATGAGCCTTCATGCTTTTCGATAAGTACATCAGCGCAAACATTATTTCGTCTAGTTGGTATTAGCCTCAATCATAGGCAGTGTTGCCAACACGTACCATAATTATGGAAACGTACCAGAATTTCATTTCCCGTACCATGTACCATAGTACATATGCCATACCTCGAAAAAGTACCATAATTTGGTTTTTCAAAATTCGATTCCATAATTTGTACCATAATTTTGTCGGGCCATGATAGGCCTTAATCTTTTATATCAAATTATCACTATTGATCTGCTTATAGAATATATTAATATCGATGATTCGCGTTCTGTTGGTAATGTAACGATCAGGGGTCGCGTATTTACAAGCCTTAGACTTTAGACTGCCTGCACGTGAAGCGTATTGTGCGTACGCGTAAGTTGCGCCTGCAGCCAATGACGCGTGATGGTGATGGCCAACTTCGATGCGTGATCGCCAGTTGGCGCCACTTCTGTGTATGCGAAATACGCTCCATGTACAGGCAGCCTTGCTTCTAGCAACTCTTGCATGCAGCATAACAAATTAGCGGAAGTGGCGCTGCAATATGCGCACCAATGAGTAGACGAGAGTTACCTTCATAGTGCTTCGAGTAGTTTATTGAAAACAAGTTGGGACTCGTTTCGTAAAGAACCTTTTTTCATTGAACAAGGTGTAAATAAAGGGTTCATACAAAACAGAGTATAAAGTGTAAAAATAATGTGTAAGTATATAATAGAAATATAAATAAGAGATATGGCATCAAAAGAAGAAAAAAATTGTGGCAAGTGAACACGGGATCGCTCTAGTACACCCGAAAAGAAAAAAAAGGTACGCGGCGAATCCGCAACGAGAACTGAAAAACGTGTTCAAAGATACCGTCAGGAGTGGCAGGAAAATACAATATTCAAAAAATGGCTGAGGCCGGTTCCAAAAATAACAGAAAAGGCACAATGCCTACTGTGCAAATCGGAATTCGTTGCGGATATTTCAGTAATAAAAATGCATGCGGTAGGCAAGAAACACTTATCATATGTAAAAGGCGTCGGGCTATCTTCAATCGCAGAAGCAATCGGGAAGTTCAATGAAAAGCGTAAGATCGATACGGATTTCGATCTCCAGAAAAAGACTGCAGAAATAAAGATAAGTGGTTACGTAGCATCGCAGAACGTAGCCGTACGGCAAGTTGACCACCTGGCGAACGTGTGCAAATCAGCTTTTACAGATTCGAAAATCGCGGAGAGCATGAGACTTGGGCGCACGGAAGCTACCAACATCATATGCAATGTGAGCGCCACATGCTATCGCGAAGAATGCATAAACGTTTTTAAGCAAACGAAATTTAGCGTGATCATCGATGAAGGTACCGACATCGCGGGTCTTAAGACACTGGCAGTTTACGTCCGATATTTTGACGAAAAAACTGGCGGTATCACGACAAAATTCTGGGGTTTGATCCAAATTTTTGACGGCAAAGAACCAGAGAGGGCTCACGCTGGTGCTACGGCTGAGAGATTGTACGAAAAGCTCGTAAAATCGTTTAAGGAAGCGGGAATACCATTGAAAAATATCATCGGCTTTGCTAGCGACGGATGCAATGTTATGTTCGAAGAGCATAATTCGGTAGCGTCTCGAATGAAGCAGCTTCAGGATGGGATAGTTTTAATGAAGTGCATTTGCCATTCCTTGCACTTATGCGCAAGTGAGGTCTGCAAAATGTTGCCGAAACATTGCCAGGATTTAGCTCGACATATGTATACGTATTTCAACCACAGTAGCAAGCGACAAGCTGCACTATAAGAGTTCCAAGATTTCTGCGAAGTAGAACCTCATAAGCTGCTAAGACCTGCACAAACTAGATGGCTCTCGCTTTTGCAGGTATAACTTACTGTTTTTTTTACTCGTATCCCAGACGACACTCGCCTTCAGCTCGTGCCGCTGTGGTACTCGTGCGGCACGTGCGGCCGACTTCACACTCTTCGTATAAAGTTCGCCACACGCCCTTGTATCACAATGTACTATTATATCACTTTATTTACACATGGTATATATTTTTCAATAGGTTGTCAGGCGGATTCTCGAACAATGGGACGCTTTGAAATTGTTCTTTACCAGTCAATGGATAGAAGAGAAACTCGTCGCAGCGGAAACGCTGTTTAACGAGCTCAACGATGACTGGCTGAAATTATATTACCTTTTCTTAGATTGGGTGCTACCGAAAGTTGTGAAAATCAACGAGTACTTCCAAAGCGAGAAAGTGGTGATCACGACCGTACATTCGAAGATGGTTGAAACATTTTTGGAATTACTTTTGACGTACATGAAGCCTCACGTTGTATAAATTCAAGATGTCGGCAGCATACAACCTGACAATGAACAGCTCTTTGTTCCACTACCACAGATCTATCTCGGAGTTAATGTGATGCGTAAACTCCAGGAGAAGCACAAGCTGAGCCGGAAAAAACAAAAAACTTTTTGTATCGAGCCCGGGCTTTTACGATCACTTTCTGCCAACAGCTGAAAAAACGCTACGATTTCAGCGACGGTAATATCGTATCCAAAATAGCATGGTTCAACCCAAGATGTGCTCTCATGAGTAATACAAAAAGGCCAACGAGTATTGCTAATCTCATCGATAGCCTGACATGTGTAGTTCCTCGTAGGAACGTGCATCTTGCGCAAAAGATCGATGATCAATGGAGGAAAATTCCGATCACCTCCTTCCCATTGGAATGGCTCGATGAACCAGTTGATAAAGTCTGGCTGAAAATACGAGAATACAAGGATTTAGCGGGACAAAAAGAATATCAAGAGATCGGACAATTTGCTTTAGACCTGTTTGTTCTACCACACTCAGGCGCTTCTTGTGAAAGAACTTTCTCCAAAGTGAACTTGATAAAAACTAAATCAAGGAATAAATTAATTACCAACACGTTGAATGGCCTACTACTATCGTCGCAATGTGTTGCGGAGAACGACGGAGACAACTCTCAACCCTCGAAACAGATGCTTGATTCAATGACTAAGAACAATCTGTATTCCCATAGAAATAGAAGATGCAACACCCAGCAAAGAAAGCAAAAGGACAGTCAAGAGAACACCGATTACGAGAAAGAAAACGTAGACTTGAGTAACGGCAGTGATGTGGAGGTGGACGACGATATCATCATAGATTTTCCTTAATCAGTGATTTTTTTCTTTACTGTGATTTAGATTGTATAATTATATACAGTGAGGCTGCAGAGAGGCTAAAAGTATAGTAAGGAATAAGGCTATTTACAGTGTTGTTCCACGCCTTGGCGCGTTCTATATCCGTATAGAAAAATTAGTAGAATGTGTTAACATCGCAAGGAAAAAAGATTATTTATTTCGTTATGACGATAAAAAAAAATGTTATAAAGTGTTGATACATTACGATATTCAATCGTTCTTTAGTTTGTCTAACATATAGTATAAGATAGAACAATACCTACTTAAGGGCTTAAAGACGTATTATCAGACTGACAAAAAAATCATTGATTCAATAATGTATGATAACGTATGTATGAGATTGAAAACAATAACATTTTTTGTTAATAATTTAGTTATTGTTTGAATATCATATAATATTGTACGAATTGCAATCCACTCGAAATAACAACATATTCCAACAGCAGCCCGCCGTGATAGTCATCAGTTATTCAATATTCAATCAATCATTTTTTTTCAGTTTTTTTTTTCATTCTTAAAGCAATAATTACTTCTTTAATAAAATGCATTGTTTTCGACTAAGACATGTTGTCTTTGCTTTGGATGAACAAATTCCAATTACTTTCATCAATGTATATGTGACTGCGCAATAAAAGTCGCAAATTTCCGGGCACTTCTGGACCTATATACTCCTATTGTCATATGTGTTCACAGAAATTTTATTCTTGCACGCTCCGTACCATAATGGTACCATAACTTTACGCCCCTGATTCCATAATATGGTTCGGGAGTGTTGGCAACGCTGGTGCACCACCTTTTTTTTTTTTTGCATTTATTGAAAATACATTTTTTTTAAATACAGTATATATGAACAATGATTATTATAGATTATGGGTATTATAGTTTATAACGGTTTTAACAATATGACTCAGATGATGGGTGAGCAACTCCGCGATGATCCTTATTTTAGATTTAGTCGATAGTTCGTAGGAGGGCCTCTGCGCTTTTAGTCTCTGTCGTGCGTAGTCTAGAATCTTTTGACGTTTTCTGCGTATAACGCGTTGCACAGAGCTCACAGTGAAAAGCGTGGAAAATGATGTAATAGCACTGACGAGAATAGTCTTACACATTTCTGCATCACCGCGGATTTGCGAAAGCCATGACATGTAATTGTTTATGCAGCTCTGTAATATTGTCAGTTTTGTAAAGTCCTCTCGCGTAAAGCGATAGAAGGGTGCGAAACGTTGCACAGAATCTCCACTACTACTACTACCACTTTGTGCACTTTGAATAATCACTGCAGGTTGATTATTATACACCTCGTGCTCTAGTAGAAAATCATGTTCAACTATTGCAGTATATATTTCCGCAGAACTGTCATCGTTGAGTGCGTCCACGATGTCTTCTTCTTCTTCTTTCTCACTTAGGCACGCCGCGATAGTAGCAAAATGTTTTTGAAGATTTTCCCAAGCGGAGCGATCCAAAGATATGTAGCCGGTAATGTTGCATGTCAACTTGATCACGGGTATAAGGGACCCATTACCACGAATATCTAGACCAAGTCGAGCAGTTCTCGTTGAAGATACGTTCAAGTCAAGTATAGTAGACAGCAGCAAATGCTGTTGCTGCTGCTGTGTGTTAGCAGCTTGAACGGGAATCATTGATGCGCTGTTGTGAATTATCAGAAGATGCGAGACCGCTGTTGTATCCACGCTGAACTCCGATCGAGTGAGAGGAGTTTATATTCACGCTTCTTTAAACTCCAAATGATTGTACTTTGTGCCGTAGTAGAACATACGTAACTTTTGTTCACTAGCAGAGGCAATCATCTGTTGAAATAGAGCGGCGTTCTCCTCGAATGCCGTCATGAATCTTGATGGCAGGAAGCACGTAAACTCGTTATGCAGATCGACGGTAATACGCACACCCCACCTCGTTTGACTGATCTTCATTTTCGTGACAATGTACTCTTTGTCTACTTCTAGATCCGCTAATCTTTTCAACGGTAGATACGGCTCCGGCTTGCCCACTTTATTGATTGCTGATAAATCCATTATGAAGTTTAAACGCTTGGAATTTGACTGTCAAAGAATGTAGTTCTGATTTTGCGTAAATCAATGTCTTGAGGCGCGTAATGTCTTGCAAGAACCGTTCTATGCGTGTCTTTAATTCGAGGCGTCGTCTTTGCATGGACTTGCAGAAGAAGAAGTATCTACGGCGACTGTTCAGTTACTAGTGAGGCTGCATCACATGGACGCTTAGTATTTTCCTCCTCCTCCTCCGTCACCCCAAACAACATCACCTTACTGCAATGTCCACTGCTATGAACCAAGAGATTTGCCTATAGGTGGGGGGTATCAAATTGCTGACCCAAAGGCACGTGGAGTTTGTAAGATGATATCCCTGTAGCTATGCTGTGTCAAATGCGTTATCAGCGAAATTCCTCGCGAGAAACATAGGATGGTGTTGAAGGTTATTAAAGCGTACAGTTTAAGTACATATTTTTCTGTATATACCGCAAACATTGAATAATATAACTAGCGAGAGCGTGAACAGCAACTCTGCATACATGTGTTGAACTGTTTATACGGTTGCTTGGGCTGGCCATGCTTACTGGTGTACGCGTTATAATAATCAGATATTATTTTATCGTTGTTCGACAGATTATTTGAAAACACGCTTCTAAACCTATGAATACCAAGGCCTGTAGACATGAAATGAAGAAACATAACACAATAATGTCCGCAATATTGTGATTCAGGGCTCTGAAGCTGAGAGGTGCTGTAGCGAAAGAGTTTACAGTTTCGTCGGAGACGTTGGAGATGCTGAGGGACAATTGGGGGCAATCCGTAGCTATCGAAGTACCATCCGTGTCCATTTCGATCGACGTACATGGCGATCCAGTGACTTCCCGGCTGTTTGTGTCCATCTGTATTAGCTACAATAGCCGTCGGTTTCGCCCAAGCTCTCGGAATGCCATCGGCAGGGTATACACCGATAGTATGATTCTTTATGCTCTGAAGGGCCTGCAGTATTTGCAGACTGTTCATAACAAGGAGCACTAGGAGTATCGTCGTCGCCGTCGGCGTCGTCGCTTTCTTTGCGTGGTTGTAATCCTATGTACCAAGTAGTGGTGGTCCTATACTCCCACAATGAATTTACACGATCACTATGGCAAAGCCACGTCTTAATTCTTACGGCGCAATTTAGAGCACACCTATATGAGCGGTTTTTACACAATAAACTATGATGAATACACAGAGTGCTACACGCTGGTAGATGACGAAATGAGGGATCCGTTGCGTCTTCCTCTAGATTTATAATGAAGCACCCTGTTAATTGCGTTAAATAAGCGGCTTTATCAGTGCCTCTTGTGAATATTCGATCAGCCTGTACGGCAATTTTCTTCAAAATACTCTCGACAGCTCGTAACGACGTTTCACCGCTGGTCCACTCTATGCCGTGATGATTATCAATCAACCATGTGTTTTGTCTCTTTACACTGGGTGGTAAACTCTTATAAGCATGGGGTGGTGACACTACCCAATGCGCGCTATAGTCTGAGTTGACGGCAATGATTGCAACTTCGGGTGGAGTCCGACTGTACACCTCCCAAGTCAACACGAGAATAGGTCTACACAAAAAGTCTACACTGAACGACTGTACACGCGGTCAGCTTTACACCAGAAAACTCGACACCGAAAACTCTACACCGCGCAGTTGTAAAAACTCTACACTACTTTTACAAATTTCGAAACTAAAAACTCGACACGTCGAAAAGTCGACACCAAACAAGTCGACACGCCGAAAAATCGATACCGAAAAGTCGACACGACACAAGTCGGCACGACAAAAATTAGACAAGACGAAACAAAGAGCCGACACGCCGAAAAGTCGACACCAAAGACTCGACACGACGAAACAAAAACTCGACACACCGAAAAGTCGACACCAAAGACTCGACACGACGAAAAAAAAAATCGACACACCGAAAAGTCGACGCCTAAGAACTCGACACACACTGAAAAGTCGTCACCGAAAAGTCGACACACCGAAAAGTCGACACACCGAAAAGTCGACACCGAAAACTCGACATACTGAAAAGTCGTCACCGAAAACTCGACACACCGAAAAGTCGACACCAAAAACTCGACACACACTGAAAAGTCGTCACCGAAAACTCGACACGCCGAAAAGTCGACACCAAAAACTCGACACACACTGAAAAGTCGTCACCGAAAACTTGACACGTCGAAAAGTCGACACCAAAAACTCGACACGCCGAAATGTCGACACTAAAATCTTTAAAGTATTTTTCACCGAACACTCACTGCTGCGTCGGACATTTTAATGATCCAACAAGTTTCCGTCGAAACTCACGCTATTTTTGAGTTTGGCAGAAATTATTCGCCGCTGTAGTGTTAGTTCCGTGATTTGAATAAGAATGCCACTGCTGGACGACATTTTGATACGCGACATTTAATCTACAGATCGTATCCCCGTATTCACAATTTTCCGCCGGAACTCACGCTAATTTTGAGTTTGGCAGAAATTTAATGATTACTCGCTGTTGCAGTTGTAAATTAAACCGTGCGCCGGGCGATATGATTCCCGTAACAAGCGTAACAACGCTAGGGTTGCCAGCCAATCGTCGTTGAGATTTTGCGTAGCACTCTGATAAACGTCAAGCAACATATCGTCTACGAGACAACTCAGGATCAAATTTTCGACGGCGGAATTCACTGTCGAAGAATTGGCGGCTAGATTCGTCAAATCATCTAGAGCCTCAGGGTATGTTGACTGGAATGATCTGTTCCGCCAACGTAGGAATTTCCTATTGCGTTCGGAGTGACGGATTCACTCGTTCAGGAAAGGACGCCGTTTCCATAGGTGCAGGTTCGACTACAACTTACAATTTCTTCTAACTGCCGAAGCTCGTTTTTCACCAGAGGCATCGCGTCCTTCGTGTTCGGTTTTTAACCATTCAAATATTCGCGGCGTTAACACGAGGGAAACGCAGGAGCAATCGATGTTATGATCGATAGCTCGTTCTCACTAATATATCATGAGTGGGATAAAGTCGAAACTTCCCGCGGTACACCTGACTCGGTACGCAAGTATCCTCGGCCTCTTTCGCTCTGGAGACGTCCTGCAAAGCACATCAGTTGTCGGACCGATAATATCGCTGTCTATTCCACGCGCACGTTGGGGATCGGCTTGCCCAACCGATCGAAGCCATCATATCTTGGAATTTTTGGTAATCTGCGAGCCACAAAGGATAACGAAAGAGCCACCCAGGAGGCGCATACAACGAGTTGCGTAATAATTGTCATATTGAAAGAATGTACTGTGAGTCGATGCATAGATTTATTTTTCGAAAACAGAATTTGAGCCAAATTGCGCGCTGGAGCTTAACTTCTTGAGGACTTTGCCACTGTTCTCGAATCTTCTCTTTGCCGAGATTCTCGCTTCTTCCTTCGGTGTTACCGCCGGTAATTCCGCATGCTCTACCCCGCGGTATAAGAGCGACAATATTCCGAGATAGCGACACGGCACACAGGACAACGCCGGTCGCTACCTCGGAATATTTCAACAGCACAGGTTTCACAGAAGCACAGGTGGCCACATGGAAGGAAGATGTGTGTCGTCGGCTCCGTCAGGCACACGACGCACCTTGCCTCTGTAAAAAAATTAAGTGTTAGTGCATGTTATCAATGCGACTATATTAGTTAACCCCTTCGGCGGTACTACGCCCTTTGGCGTCAGATTATTATATAATTATTTTTATTATTTCTATAATAATTATGCTGTCAAATTTGTTTTAATGGGAATAATCCGTAAAACATTCGCTCATCCCCCCCAACCCACGTTCACACCGATTTCTCACTAAAATCGAGCTAAAGACCAATATTTCCGAAGCCCAGTTTATCGTACCTCTGCTTTTTATCAATTGCGTTGTTTCCAATCCGCCAAAAAACTAGCTAGATACCCGAAACCAATTCCATTCGATAGAGCAGACTTTTCTCTCGAATACGATTCTCGCGCGTCTCCGTCAAACGTTCCCTTATTTTTTTATACCGATGTTGAAGTTTTGTCTTGATTCCGCTACTCTGTCAGACCGCAAATGTCGAATTATGATATAAGAAGCAGGAAGATTCGAAATATGTGTATATTCCCTGTCGGATGATTATTATTATTATCATTATTGTTATTTAGTCAAATTTGTTAAGAGACACGAAGTGAAACATTCGATAATGCTTCCCAAACCGCGTTCACACCGATTTCTCACTACAATCGAGCTAAAGACCAATATTTCCGAAGCCCGGTTTATCGTACCTCTGCTTTTTATCAATTGCGTTGTTTCCAATCCGCCAAAAAACTAGCTAGATACCCGAAACCAATTCCATTCGATTGAGCAGTCTTTTCTCTCGAATACGATTTTTGCGCGTCTCCGTCAAACGTTCCCTTATTTTTTTATACAGATGTTGAACTTTTGTCTTGATTCCGCTACTCTGTCAGACCGCAAATGTCGAATTATGATATCAGAAGCAGGAAGATTCGAAATATGTGTAGTATTCCCTGTCGGATGATTATTATTATTATCATTATTGTTATTTAGTTAAATTTGTTAAGAGACACGAAGTGAAACACTCGATAATGCTTCCCAAACCGCGTTCACACCGATTTCTCACTACAATCGAGCTAAAGACCAATATTTCCGAAGCCCGGTTTATCGTACCTCTGCTTTTGATCAATTGCGTTGTTTCCAATCCGCCAAAAAACTAGCTAGATACCCGAAACCAATTCCATTCGATGGAGCAGACTTTTCTCTCGAATACGATTTTCGCGCGTCTCCGTCAAACGTTCGCTTATTTTTTTATACCGATGTTGAAGTTTTGTCTTGATTCCGCTACTCTGTCAGACCGCAAATGTCGAATTATGATATAAGAAGCAGGAAGATTCGAAATATGTGTAGTATTCCCTGTCGGATGATTATTATTATTATCATTATAATGATAAAAGGCGTCAGCAACTTCAAATAAACTCCCGGCTACCAATTTTCGTGAAATAAAAAAAATGTCCGCGTTTTGGGCACTTAGCGTGAAAAGTTTACTGTTGCCGAAGGGATTAACGAGGTTGGCCTATTACTTGTAAGTAAAAAAGAATGCTAGTATCACGAATATTAATCAATATTTCTATTATGAATTATAGATTCTACGTTTTCATTTTTCGCATAGCCACCTCCATGAGAAAGTTCCTTTATTTTTTTTGGCTCCCTCATAGAGCAAGCGTTACAAAAAATGATAATTAATGAGGAAGCAACGCGCAAAGTTCTACTTTGCACGTTGTCACAACCGCCGCCAAATTCAAAAGCGTGCGTCAATGAACGTCGACACTAGATAGTCGATATATAAAGTCAATTTCAGGCTGGTATGTCCGTTAAAGGGTATTGCGCGCATTTTGAATGGCGGTATTGGACATTATTCAATTTTTCCATTGAAATCTTACGAAACGCGTTTTCACGTGCCAGAGTACACTATTCCACTATGCTTAAACATAGCAGACGCGTGCTCTCAATCAAACACACTATTCCAGCACATTGAAAACATGGCAGACGCGTGTTCTAGGACAAGAGCACACTATTCCACTATGCTGAACACAGCAGACGCGTACCCACGAGCAAACTCAAGTTTAGGAGAAACGGCCTTCAAAAAGTGGCGCTAATAGTAACGGTAAACGCCATCCAAAGCACATAATTCTGCCACATCGAAATCATATGAGACGCGTATTCACGAGCCAGAGTACACTATCCACTATGCTTAAACATAGCAGACGCGTGCTCTCAATCAAACACACTATTCCACCACATTGAAAACATGGCAGACGCGTGTTCTAGGACAAGAGCACACTATTCCACCATGCTGAACACAGCAAACGCGTACCCACGAGCAAACTCAAATTTAGTCTCAGCCTGACACCGACTTTTTTCTTCGACTGATAGGTGAACCTCTAGAGTATATATTGTCGTATTTTTTATTTTGTTTGCATTGATAAAATACACTCAGTGACATTATCAAATGCAAAGTTTATTTAAGTTATTTTTTTATTCTTAAGAATAAACATGATGTTTTATTGAACTATTACGGTAAATTTTCTTTGCATCTGATAAAGACAGTGTTTTGCCGAGTGCACGTTTATAAAAACGTACACTTCGCAAACAAATACTGTGCAATGTCACCTGCAACTTCCATGTCCCTGCGTCTGCGCTTCCGTTGTCCGTGGGACCGGGACCGTACTGGTGGCGCCCCGGCAGCAAGTAAGTGCAGCCGGCGTCGCTTTCGCCGTTCATTTTTTTTTCGCGCCTGAGTCTCTGCAAATATTAAATGTAGATAATCAGTTATTCCTTAGCCAAGGAATAACTGTTAGCAGCAATAACCGTTACTTTCTACTCCAGACGGTTGGGTCGCCGGGCGAGTCGTCAGGCCCGTCGGGGCGGGCTGCTGGCTCGTGCCAGGCTGCTGGCTCGTCCCAGGCTGCTGGCTCGTCCCAGGCTGCTGGCTCGTCCCAGGCTGCTGGCTCGTCCCAGGCTGCTGGCTCATGCCAGGCTGCTGGCTCGTCCCAGGCTGCTGTGCCGAACTCGCCAGTCGTGGCGGGTTCGTCAGGCCCGTCGTAGTCGTCGGGCGCGTCGAGAGGCTCAGGCCGGCTCCGTGTGCCGGGCACGCCGAGCGTGACGGGTTCGTCAGGCCCGTCGTAGTCGTCGGGCACGTCGAGAGGCTCGTGCCGGCTCCGTGTGCCGAGCACGCCGAGCGTGACGGGTTTGTCAGGCCCATCGTAGTCGTCGGGCGCGTCGAGTGGCTCGCGTCTGCTCCGTGCGCTGGGCTCGCCAGTCGCTCCGAGCGTGACGGTCGCTCCGGTCTCGCCAGTCGCTCCGGTCTCGCCAGTCGCTCCGGGCTCGACAGTCGCTCCGGGCTCGACAGTCGCTCCGGGCTCGACAGCCGCTCCGGTCTCGCCAGTCGCTCCGGGCTCGAAAGTCGCTCCGGGCTCGACAGTCGCTCCGGGCTCGACGGGCGCTCCAGGCTCGACAGTCGCTCCGGGCTGTGCTCCACTGCTGATGACGCGTCGCCGTCAGAAGTTTCGATGTCTACGGGATGGGGAGAATTGGGATATAAACAAAGGCAATTTTTTTTCTCTATTTTTAATTCGAATTTCACCAAATAAACTGAAATATTCTATACAGAAAATAACACAAAAAGCGGCACTTTAACAAAAAAGTTACAAAATAGAATCTCGTACATTGCTTCCTCATTAATTTATATTTTTCGCAAAGCTTCGTCTATGAGGAAGCAAAAAATAATAAATCTGCTTCGTGCTTAAAGTGGGTTTGTAAAAAATACACGTAAATGAGGAAGCAGTGTTTACAATTTTACTTTGCTGCCTTATCCTTACCACTATTGTCCGACGTCTCTGGCAATGCTGCCTGTTCGTCGGCCGCACGCCCTCTGGCGCCACGGCCTCTGGGGCCTCCGCGGCCTCCGCGCCCTCCGCGGCCACCGCGTCCTCCGCGTCCTCCGCGTCCTCCGCGGCCTCCGCGTCCTTCGCGGCCTCCGCGTCCTCCGCGGCCTCCGCGTCCTCCGCGGCCTCGCGCCACAACGTTATTTTGCACATTGTCTGCAAATTCATACATTTTCAGACACCATTCTATTTTAGTACAGGAACATTTTTAATATTAATAACTTACGATCCTCGTCTGATGCGACTGCATCCGATGGTGGATCTGCATATTAAAAGATTAAATATTATAATTATCTTATTATACGATATATTAGAGTAGAGGATCCCAGGGGCGTCCTCAAGGACGCGTACTGGGCATTCATAAATAATTTCTTTTTCAGGGTAGTGATTGGTTCCCAGGGACGTTTTCGAGGACGCGTACTGGGCATTCATAAAATATTTTTTTCAGGGTATTGATTGGTTCCCAGGGACGTCCGCATGGACGCGTACTGGGCCGTAATTTTCGCGTGTTAACAGGGTGTCCCGTAACCTGCTGACTATTCATATGGGCGTGTAGAGCTCGACGTGACAACATTTTTGGTACCATGGACAATGAGCTACGTTAAAAATTGGCGGAGAAATAATTATTTACAGTCGACCAATCACAGCGCAGTTTATAGCGGAATGGCGACGCTGAGTAAACAATGGAATTACTACCACAGTCAAGCAGACACGGATAGGCGACAGAAGACGGTCGGCGCTTCGAAGCGAATATAGCACAATACCCCGCGAGCGATGGACAGCTACGTGCAAATGCGTGTTGGCGTGTGTAAAACATTCTCCATTGTGTGCGATTTATCGTAATGCGAGAATTCAAAGGCTGGTATCACGGAAGCTATCGGTGATACCGAGGTGGGTAGCGTAGTTTGTTTTATATGGATTTTTATCCGATTTATCGTAATGCGAGAATTCAAATGCTGCTATCTCCGAAGCTATCCGAGATAGACGATTTGAATTAGCAGATTATATCATCTCTGAGAGATCGTCCGTCTTTCGCGATCGGTTCTACCGAAGTGGGTAGCGTAGTAGAAGATAACCCCTTGACTGTGAGTTACACACATATGGGCAAAAAAAAGTCGTGCCATTTTTGTGTCATGACACATATATGGGCATTTGAAAAACAACCTATTTCTACTGCATCGATTCGATTGTAATTTGGTACATCATGGTTTTTAGGGTCACTGAATTTGAATTTGACATTAATTTTCCAAAATTCAAAATGGCGGATCCAATATGGTGTACGCGAATTCGAAAAGTAGTTCGATTTTGAGAAAACAAAATAATGTCTAGAGGTTTATGGTCGCGAATTGTTAATTTGGATCCTGACTCCGAGTATGTGAAGGTCCGAAAATACGCGTATGAAGCTGAATGAATAGGGTCTATTTCGAGTATGAGTGCTGTCTTTATTTCTGCGACCTGGGAACCTATACGAGAATCGAAAACCTCGCTAGATATTTACATTGTTTAGAACTTGCTTTTGCTTTGCTTTTTATAAGATGTTGAATTGTTCCTCGCATTTAGGCGCTCGAATTTAAATCAACTCAATTAAATCAGAACTGAAAATCTCTCGGGTCAGAGTGGACCTACCATTTGAAATTATTGGAATCGGATTTCAGCTTCGAATTCAGTGACCTCGGAAATTGTAAGATACTGAGTTTCGTCGGAAACAAACCATTTTTCGTATTTGCGTTCGCCATATCGAATACGCCATTTTTAATTTTCAAAAACCGGTTTCGGATTCGGATTCAGCGACCCCCAAAACCATTAGGTACTCACTTTCGTCGGAAACGAACCATTTTTCGTATTTGCGTCCGCCATTTTGAATACGCCATTTTTAATTTTCAAAAAGCGGTTTCGGATTCGGATTCAGCGACCCCCAAAACCATTAGGTACTCACTTTCGTCGAAATGGAACATTTTTTGTATTTGCATCCGCTATATTGAATCCGCCATTTTGAATTTTCGAAAACCGATTTTAGATTCGGATTCAGCGACCCCAAAAACCATAAGGTAATCACTTTCGTCAAAATGGATCCATTTTTCGTATTTGCGTCCGCCATATTGAATACGCCATTTTTAATTTTCAAAAACCGGTTTCGGATTCGGATTCAGCGACCCCCAAAACCATTAGGTACTCACTTTCGTCGAAATGGAACATTTTTTGTATTTGCATCCGCCATATTGAATCCGCCATTTTGAATTTTCGAAAACCGATTTCAGATTCGGATTCAGCGACCCCAAAAACCATAAGGTACTCACTTTCGTCAAAATGGAACCATTTTTCGAATTTGCGTCCGCCATATTGGAACCGGCATTTTGAATTTTGGAAATCTGATATCAAATTCGAAGTCAGCGACCCCAAAAACCGTTATAATGAGACTTTAAAGCAAATCTATAAAAATGTTTTTCCAACACAAAAATGGCACGAAAATGTCATTTTCACCTCACTGCGAAAGGGTTAACAAGTAAATTTAGTTAACAAAATATTCGTCGGTCGTTGTATTCAGAAGACCGTGCGCGGCGCATAGCGGAAGTCATTGTGCGCGAGGGGGGCAGGGGGGGGGCGCCGTGTAGGGGAGAGCGCCGGGTAGTGGGAGAATGCCGAGTAGTGGGGGTACGAAGGTCCGCGCCGGGTCTATAAGTATCGTGCAGCAGCGCCGAAACACATCATTCAACATGCTGACGCGCGCGAGAAAGGCCACGGCCCCCGTACCGGAGCCTGATACAACGACGACGCAGCGGGGATGGAACGTCGGTTTGACGATAGCCATCCCCCTTCCACCCGATTTCGATCCTCAAACAGCCTCGGTCACGCATCCGGCGTTCGAGGCAGATTCGAGGCCTGACATCCATGAGATGTTCAGGCAATTTAATGAGCGGTTTTTTAACAACGAAATTAAGGGCTTTACGCTCCGATGGACAAACATAAACAAGGACAAATTCGGTATGACCGACCTCGCAAAAAAAATAATATACATGTGCGAGACACTGAAAGCACAGAAAAGATGGGTTACCACAACGACGCTTTTGCATGAAATGATTCATGCGTACTTGGATGTTCGCAGCGCGTGCAGGAAAGAAAACGTACGACACGGAAAGTGTTTCGAAGAAGAAGTCAATCGAATCGACAGGTTGGGTCGTTGTAAGATTCAGTCTCGTCGCGGCCTCAAAACGAAGCCAATTCAGGACATTTATTACACTTTCAAGTGTAATAAATGTCCTGAATTGGTCAAACGAACGGTGAACCGCCGACCCGGAAATAATTATTTCGGGATGGCGGAACACGCCCGAGTTTGCAGAGGCCGCTTCGAGCTATATCAGAAACGACGACCCAACAAGCGATGACTTCTTCTTCGAAGTATGTTTTCTTTTCTGCACGCGTAACGAACACAAGTACGCATGAATCATTTCGTACGTTGTGGTAACCCATCTTTTTTGGGCGCGGTTGGTCAAACCGAATTTCTCCTTGTTCTTTGCCGTCCATCGGAGCGTAAAGCCTATTATAAGCTTATTAGAAAACCGCTCATTAAATTGCCTGAATATCTCATGGATGACAGGCCTCGATACTGTCTCGAATGCCGGATGCCACGCGTGATCTATCGAAATCGGGTGGAAGTGAGCTGCGTCGTCGTTGATAACAAAAAATCGAAAAAAAAATAATAAAAAAAAATAAAAAAATTAGAAAAATAAAAAAATATATAAAAAATAAGAAAAATAAAAAAAAAATAAAAAAAAATAAAAAAAAGAATTGGATAAGTTAAAATTTAGCGATATTTTATAGGTAAAAATGTATTTTTGTTGAAAACAGGCCAAATTCAATAGGCACTTCCGTGCGTTTTTTCACGTAGGTGTCTAAAAAAATAAACTAATTTAGAAGAACGCGGCAAGTTTCAGATAAGTTGTTCTTTATACTTCCACATTTATTTCCCTTTTTTCATAAAGATTCCTCGATCGCGATAGATAGACGATCTCCCACAGATGATATAATCCCTTAATCCAAATCGTCTAGCTCCGACAGCTTCGGAGATAGCAGCATTTGAATTCTGGTATCTACGATAAATCATTGAAAAATCGATATAAAGAAAACTACGCAAGCCACATCGGTAGAAATGATCGCGATAGATAGACGATCTCCCACAGATGATATAATCCCTTAATCCAAATCGTCTAGCTCCGACAGCTTCGGAGATAGCAGCATTTGAATTCTGGCATCTACGATAAATCAGTGAAAAATCGATATAAAGACAACTACGCATGCCACCTCGGTAGAAATGATCGCGATAGATAGACGATCGCCCACAGATGATATAATCCCTTAATCCAAATCGTCTAGCTCCGACAGCTTCGGAGATAGCAGCCTTTGAAGTCTCGCATTACGATAAATCGGGTAAAAGTCCATATAAAAAAGAAACTACTCTACCGACCTTGGCAAAACCGATCGCGATAGACGGACGATCTCTCAAAGATGATATAATCTGCTAATTCAAATCGTCTATCTCCGATGGCTTCCGTGAAAACAGCCTTTGAAGTCTCGCATTACGATAAATCGGGTAAAAGTCCATATAATAAAGAAACTACGCTACCCACCTCTGTACAACCCATCGCGGTATATGGCCGATCTCTCAGAGATGTTATAATGTAAGAATTCGAATTGCCTAGCTCCGACAGCTTCGGACATACCGGCCTTTGAAATCTCGCATTTGCGATGAATCGGTTATAAATCGATGCCAAAAAAGCCTACAAGACCCACCGCGTTATAATTGGTGGCGATCTCTCGGCGATGACAATCGCAAAATCCAAAACGACTAAATAACACCTGGACCTCGGAACACCAAAACAACTAAATTACACCTGTACCTCGAAAACTACGGAGCCGTCATTTCAGTTCGTCGTCACGTCGACGTGGTACTGTCGCGCCACGAAGACGATCTTGCGCTTACACATCCATTTACTACTTCATTTATTAGTGTAGTACATTGATGGCAAACAACTTACCATCGTCAGCAGCCTCCACTGCTCCCCCGCCGACCTGGCGCCTCGCTCTTCGCACCTGGACTGGAGCGTCCTGAGGGTCATCTACGGATGCACAGACGAAAATTCATAATTAAACAATTATCATCATACAATTCTTTGATATTTTTTTACCTGGATGAACATCTGGAGGATCGAGCATGTCACGCGGCAACGGGAGCTCGTGCTCTAACTCGCCGTCTGAAAAAATATATGTTTATTGATTGATAATATAAGAAAACTAAAAAGAACATAATAAAAATTTACCAGCCGGAAGACTCCGCGACGCGTAATGGAGGTCCAAGCGCTGGTACGGCGTAATTGCTGCGCGCAAAAACTCCTCCACTCCGAATCTATTAAGTTAAATAAAGTCCATTATGTTATTAATACTAACGAAGGGGATAAATAGAACTATAAAACAAAAATTCAAATTATCACCTTCCCGAGGCCAGGAGACGCTGGTTGTTCGCAAGATTTTCATCGCTGCGAACCCAGGCCCGATGTTGCGGTCTCCTATCCGTTTGGCCCGTCGACCTCCATCGCCTGAACTTCGTCAATTCTTCCGCAATCGTCGCGGTCAATTTCTCTAAAATATAACATAACTAGCAACAACGTGCTCGCTTCGCTCGCACTCCTTGCTTTTCATTTATCTTTTCTTATGGCAAATAAACCATTCAAAATGCGCGCGATACGTGATGTTTCAGAGGCCATGACTTTCCGAAATCGACTTAATATATCGAAGTCGCTGCCAACCAACCAGAACGCTTGGTGTGCGCACAGAAGTGCTCGTGATTGGCTCTTATAGCGGCTTCAGATTCGATATTTCGACTTTCGATGTGTCATGTACTTTTTAAGGAAGGATTAACAGATGTTCCGTAACATTTACTTAAATATATAAACGTACCCAGGAAAATCCAAATCCTTGGGTGCACCCCTCCCAGCCGCCTCGTCGCGTGGCGATTGAACGCTTCCGCGACATTGTTGGTCCTTATCGGCGTACCGTAAACGGACACTACCGGAGCGAGCGGCACCCACTGGTTGCGCAGGTAGTGACAGAAATCGTTGAGCGCACGCAGCGGCCCAACAGCCAACGGGTCCGCGATTTCTGTCACTACCCGGCAGCCTTCCGCGAACCGATCGGCGGGTAGAAGGGGCAGGCCCCATGACAGGTAAAGGACCTCTCTGGGCGGATTTGGCATGCGCAGAGCCTTCCACTTCCGGTACGAAGCCTGCACAAAATATGAAAGTGGCGAATTAAGCAAACTGCTACTATAGCGAACCATGCGACCTTGGAAAAAAAACTGCAAAGTGATTATTAACGTAGCATGACTGGTTGGTTCCCAGGGACGTCCTCAAGGACGCGTACTGGGCATTAATGAACGAATTTTTTTTCAGGATGGTGATTAGTTACCAGGGACGTCCGAATAGACGCGTACTGGGCTTTAATCGTTGAATGTTATTACCCGAATAGTTACAGGACCCCAGGGACGTCCTCAAGGACGCGTACTGGGCATTAATGAACAAATTTTTTTTCAGGGTGGTGATTGGTTTTCAGGTACGTCTGAATGGACGCGTACTGGCCCTTCATCATTGGAGATTATTTCCCGAGAAGTTAGAGGATCCCAGAGACGCCCTTAAGGACGCGTACTGGGCATTAATAAATGATTTTTTTAAGGGTGGCGATTGGTTCCCAGGTACGACCGAATAGACGCGTACTGGGCCTTCATCATTGAATATTATTTCCACATATAATTGTCGATTCAAACTTACACGACAGAAGTGGAACCAGCATCCATGGATTCGGACGCGCGGAAAGAATTGACGGATGCTTGTGATAGCTCCTTGTTCAAAGTCGATCCAAACACCTCGCAAATTCTCGGGTAACTCGGGGCACAGATTTATTAAAAATCTCCATATCGCGTCGTACATTTGTTTCGTCCTCCTTTCACAGAGAACGAAAACAGCCGCGAAACCCTGTAATGAAATTCGCATTATAATTCGTTCGGATATAATATCGTTGTTTCGTCTTTCCATAAGAATTATCAATTGCTTCATCATAGGCACGATTACGATTTCCGGGACGCGAAAATGTAACGCTTCTTTCTGGTAGTACTTCTCACAAGGAACAAAAAGTGACTGTGGATTTACTATTCTTGGACAAAAATATAACAGTAGCGGACATTTTCCGCTTTAATAAAAAATTTGTACGGGTTTTTCCTTTTGTTTAATGATTTAGCTTACCTTATCACCCTCCCTGATAAAGATGATCCATAATTGATGGGCGTTTGCTGTTCGTGGTACCACCTAGGTAACCAGTAACGTCCATTAATTCATTAACGATTATTAAACGCAATTAGCATACCAACCGCGCAATCATGTATCATTCGAAATAGAAGTATAAATAAAAAATATTGAACGTGAAACATTCTTTGTACGTGACGCACGTACGGGGATAACTCGATGTTCATTTGAACATAACCAAAAAACAGCTCGACTTTTAGTAACTAAGAGTAGCGGTAGCAGCTCGTCTCGCGCGTCAAATTTCTCTTCTATACTTGGCATCGAGAAGCTTACTCGTCTCTTGATATTAGTTAGAGTAAACATTCAAATTAATATTTAAGAATTACCGAAAACGTCCCATCAATATGCACCGATCTCGCTGTGTTGAGGAACTCCAACATTTGCATACTCGTGAATATAACAGAGGAAGCGCCACCGGAAGTTACGATTCCCCTGTATATTTCTTGCGTTGGACGATAGTCCGTCAGCGCAGTGCCTAAATCGGCGACCGTCCGCGGCACAGGAGGCAAGAGGTCGCTTCGAATTCTTTTAATCAAGCTCCTGATCGCGGGAACGAAGCAGCGTTCTCCTGCGGCAGGCATGCTGTATTTAAAAGAGCAAAGAGCCCGCAAAAAACGTATTCTAGAGAAGTCCGCTTATCGAATGAAGTTGGTATCAGATTTCTGGTTTATAGAACGGTTCAGCCGTTCTATAAACAATCGGAAATAAAATTAGGCGTCGGTTTGATCAATACAATGAAGCTTACCGAGCGGAAGCTTGACGAAGCACTTCATCCGGATCGATGAGAATGTCCTGCGCCAGATTTTTTACACACTGCCTGAATTCACAATCTTCTTTAAAATGTTCGTCGACAGGATGGTTGTGTGCCCCTTCGGACTCCGGAGGCCCGTTTTCCGGAACGAACACCGCCGCCCTGCACTGCGTTTCGGTCGTACGCATTGCGCATCGATAGAACTGTTAGGGGGTATTCCGGTATCGGGAGTCGAGGTGGAAGGGATAGATCCCATAAAAAAAAATGTGCGATCCCGGCCGCTGGCCGGGAAGTTCCTCCATACCTAATTAAGGGGGGATAACACAGTAGGAGGCTAATTTTCACTGGTTTTTTTTTAAGGATTTTTTTTGGGTGCGATTAATTATTAATATTTCATAAAATGTTGCCCTCATGTTATTCATATTTCGAAAATCTTTTGTGAATTTTTTTGAATAATTTCACAGAAAAATAACAGCGTTCCGCACTGAAATCCGCTGAAGGTCATAAGTAGAATTCTTCCACCGCAGGTAGGATAACTATTGCAATTTTGATCCGAAATTATTAGGGATTCGGATCCCAGATTCACGTTCTACCGTCAGGCGGAACGCGATATCTCGATGTTTCGATTTTCTCGATATCTCGATGTTTCGACGACGACGACGATGACGAGGACGGCGACGACGACGACAAGGACACGAGGACGACAACGAGGACACGAGGACGACGACGACGAGGACGGCGACGACGAGCACGACGAAGACATGAGGACGACGACGACGACGACGACGAGGACACGAGGACGACGACGACGAGGACACGAGGACGACGACGACGAGGACACGAGGACGACGACGACGAGGACACGAGGACGACGACGACGAGGACACGAGGACGACGACGACGAGGACACGAGGAAGACGACGAGGACGGCAACGACGGGGGCACGAGGGCGACGACGACGGCGACGAGGACACGAGGACGGCGACGACGACGACGAGGACACGAGGACGACGACGAGGACGGCAACGACGGGGGCACGAGGGCGACGACGACGAGGACGGCGACGACGATCACGACGACGACGAGCACGACGAAGACATGAGGACGGCGACGACGACGACGAGGACACGAGGACGACGACGAGGACGGCAACGACGGGGGCACGAGGGCGACGACGACGACGAGGACGGCGACGACGACGAGGACGGCGACGACGAGCACGACGAAGACATGAGGACGACGACGATGACGGCGACGACGCGGGCACGAGGGCGACGACGACGAGGACACGAGGACGGCGACGACGGCGACGACGAGCACGACGAAGACATGAGGACGATGACGATGACGGCAACGACGCGGGCACGAGGGCGACGACGACGAGGACGGCGACGACGAGCACGACGAAGACATGAGGACGACGACGATGACGGCGACGACGCGGGCACGAGGGCGACGACGACGAGGACGGCGCCGACGAGGACGGCGACGACGAGGACGACGACGATGACGACACGAGGACACGAGAACACGAGGACACGAGGACGACGACGACGACGAGGACACGAGGACACGAGGACGACGAGGACGACGACGACGAGGACGGCGACGACGACGAGGACACGAGGACGACGACGTCGAGGACACGAGGACGACGACGAGGACGGCAACGACGCGGGCACGAGGGCGACGACGACGAGGACGGCGACGACGGCGACGACGACGACGAGAACACGAGGACGGCAACGATGGGGGCACGAGGGCGACGACGACGACGACGAGGACACGAGGACGGCGACGACGACGACGAGGACACGAGGACGACGACGAGGACGGCAACGACGACGACGAGGACGACGACGACGAGGACGGCGACGACGACGAGGACGGCGACGACGAGCACGACGAAGACATGAGGACGACGACGATGACGGCGACGACGCGGGCACGAGGGCGACGACGACGAGGACGGCGACGACGAGCACGACGACGACGAGCACGACGAAGACATGAGGACGACGACGATGACGGCGACGACGCGGACACGAGGACACGAGGACGACGAAGAGGACGGCGACGCCCTCCCATGCCGAGGGATAATCGGGATTTTCTTTTTGCTTTCGAAAGTAGACTTCTTAACGAAGAGAATGCAGCAAGGCGGAACGCGATATCTCGATTTTTGCAGAATTTTAAAGTTGACCCTTAAAAACCGGAAATCAAATAGGCATAATTTTTTGTGTTCTCGAATTTTCGACTTTTCGGGCAAATAACTGGTATTTTTGGAATCAGCGGGAAATTTCCCATCGGATTGAGGCTTAAAACGTCGTTAAATCCAACTTTTTATTTTTCGTTATTTGTTGTTTTTGAGGGTTAACTTCAAAATTCTGCAAAAAATCGGAAAATCGAGATATCGCGTTTAGCCTAGCGGCTTTCCCTTCGTTAAAGGGTAATAAATAAATAATGAAATAATGAAATACTCTGTGGAAAAAACCTTTCTCAGCTCGTGTGATTGCAGCACTCGCCTTCGGCTCGTGCTGTAAGCTCACACTCGTTGAGAAAAAGCTTCGTCGCACTCGTATCGAAATGTACTATTTTGTACTCACCGTTCTCTCGCTCTCCTCCGCTCTCACGCTCTCCTCGTCCTCGAGGTCTCGTCGGTTCGTCCTCGTCCACTCGCAATATTCGTCCTCACTTGCACTCACGGGTTTTCTACGCACGTCCTTGCTCGCGAAACGTCACGGCACGAATAGCTGTCATCCCGAAAATATGTAGCTAACAACCTCATTTGTTTACCGCATAACTAACCGCTCGTGCAGTTCGAGCCGCTCGAGTCGCTCGAGCCGCTCGAGTGGCTCGGAACGCTCGCTCGAACATTTTACATAATTACGATTCACCAGGACCAGGTTCCAGGTTAATTTCTCCACAGTTTTTGATGTTCAGGTTGATTTCTCCATAGTTTTCGATGTCCAGGTTGGTTTTCCCATAGTTGTTGATGTCCAGGTTGATTTCTCCATAGTTTTCGATGTCCAGGTTGATTTCTCCATAGTTTTCGATGTCCAGGTTGGTTTCCTCGTCGTTTTCGATGTCCAGGTTGATTCCCCCATAGTTTTCGATGTCCATGTTGATTCCCCCATAGTTTTCGATGTCCAGTTTGATTTCTCCATAGTTTTTTATGTCCAGGTTGATTTCTCCATAGTTTTTTATGTCCAGGTTGATTTCCCCATAGTTTTCGATGTCTGGGTTGGTTTCCCCATAGTTTTCGATGTTCAGGTTGATTTCCCCATAGTTTTCGATGTCCAGGTTGATTCCTCCATAGCTTGAGCTTTCTGAGCTTCTGCACATCCCTAGTCAACACCCCCGAGGCTCTGGTTTCTGCGAATTTAGAGGTTCTATAGTGAAACCCGCCGTCGAAAATTTGAACCTGAGTTGTCTCGTAGACGATATGTTGCTTGACGTTTATCAGAGTGCTACGCAAAATCTCAACGACGATTGGCTGGCAACCCTAGCGTTTTTGCAGCGAAAAAAAAATCATTTGCCGCCGGACTGGAATTTCAATCTTTGCGCAATCTTTTTTTTTTTTGAAAATTGTTACGCTTGTTACGGGAATCATATCGCCCGGCGCACGGTTTAATTCACAACTGCAACAGCGAGTAATCATTAAATTTCTGCCAAACTCAAAATTAGCGTGAGTTCCGGCGGAAAATTGTGAATACGGGGATATGATCTGTAGATTAAATGTCGCGTATCAAAATGTCGTCCAGCAGTGGCATTCTTATTCAAATCACGGAACTAACACTACAGCGGCGAATAATTTCTGCCAAACTCAAAAATAGCGTGAGTTTCGACGGAAACTTGTTGGATCATTAAAATGTCCGACGCAGCAGTGAGTGTTCGGTGAAAAATACTTTAAAGATTTTAGTGTCGACATTTCGGCGTGTCGAGTTTTTGGTGTCGACTTTTCGACGTGTCAAGTTTTCGGTGACGACTTTTCAGTGTGTGTCGAGTTTTTGGTGTCGACTTTTCGGCGTGTCGAGTTTTCGGTGACGACTTTTCAGTGTGTGTCGAGTTTTTGGTGTCGACTTTTCGGTGTGTCGAGTTTTCGGTGACGACTTTTCAGTGTGTCGAGTTTTCGGTGTCGACTTTTCGGTGTGTCGACTTTTCGGTGACGACTTTTCAGTGTGTGTCGAGTTCTTAGGCGTCGACTTTTCGGTGTGTCGATTTTTTTTTTCGTCGTGTCGAGTCTTTGGTGTCGACTTTTCGGTGTGTCGAGTTTTTGTTTCGTCGTGTCGAGTCTTTGGTGTCGACTTTTCGGCGTGTCGGCTCTTTGTTTCGTCTTGTCTAATTTTTGTCGTGCCGACTTGTGTCGTGTCGACTTTTCGGTATCGATAAAAGTGTCTCAATGTACGCTCTGTAGGCATATGCATTATTTGGAGGAGACACAAGTTTCTGATTCAAAAATACGTCAATTTGGTTGAACATTGAATGCATTAGATTGTTCACAGGGCCTACTTTAATAGAAGGATCAGGTTTCTCGCCCGTAGATTGTATTTGGACACGCATACTTAGCATGGTATGCGCAAGATCAATGTACTCCTCACCCTGACCGGGGACCACAAACTCTATGGGTGAATCATCGGTGAGCGAGGAGATCGGTTTATAGTGCACCCACTGACTTCCCTCAATTGTAGTTTGCGTTGGTGGTAGTGAAAACAGCTCCAGCTCTGACTTCAAACATTCACACGAGTGTGTGTGTAAAAACGCCATTTTCTCGAAATATAATACCTATGCAAAGATGTCGGATACAGTTCATGGGGTCTTCCTCTTCTTCTTTCTACTGTCGATCTTTGTCGTTTTTCTTCTTCTTCTCACTGTTTTCTTCTTCTTCTTCTTCTTTACGGCACCAGTGCGTTTTCTCGATGATCGGGTCGTCCTTCTTTTTCTCGTATCGATGCTACGCCTTCTATTACCACGAGCAGAATGAATCAAACGCCTCATTTTAGATGCTTTATACCCCGAACCACTCATTAATGTACTTATTTTTTCCTCGGCTTTGCGTTTTAAATTTTGCCCCGATTCACGTAAACGCATTTTAAAGGCTTCGCGTGGCTGTACGCCATTATCCATTATATCGGTGGCTACATTAATTCCTGATCTGAGCGCTTCTTTACCAACAGCGCGAGCCCCCTGTTTGAGCAGAGGTATGATCCTCCGGAATAGACCTCCGAGGAAACTACCAATACCGTGACCTCGTTGATTTGGTGAGCCTATGTATACGTGACTTATACCACCGTAGCCTGTTCGTCCACCACCGCCGCCGCCGCTCATCTGTATGTCAAAGTAGCTCTCGTAATCCATTTAGAGTTACTTTTTGGTTAATCGAGACGCTTGAAATGTAGTGTCACCGTCAGCGTCCCACACTCGAATGGTATTGGTGCGCCAAACTCATCTCTTATATCGATAGTTATCGTTTGAAAGCTAGTACGTAAAAGAGGCACATATCGAGGGGCTGAGAAACTCTTGATTTTCATAGATCCGTAATTGTAAGTATCAGAGACTGTCGATGGCACAACACGTAGCAAAGGCGTATGTACATCTCCGGTAATATATGATTCGCAGATATCAGTATAAACGAACAACATACCAGGGATACCGTTGATTAAATTAGCTGGATATGTTGCAGTGTGCTTAGATTCTTCTTGGAGTGTTAGATCTCCAAGGTGATTAAAGCCCAAAATCTTATTCAGCAACGGAGAGAAATAAAAAGAGTGTTCAAGGTTTTTACATGCCGCGCAGATGCGCGTTACCGTCACGTAGCCATTACGGCCACAGGTAAATTTTAAATGATCTGCTATGCATGATATTTCGTTAATTGACTCGATTAACGAATCCATGCTACGATATACTCCCGATGGAACGCAAACGCGTTCTTCTTTAAAATCAATTGCTGATTTACTGTTGGGTGGTATAGCGCTGGTGATGAAGTTCATGAAATTTTGATCGCCCTCATGTGGTATATGTAAGATATGATATGTTGTCGTGTTATCAGGGTAATATTTCATACTACTGTTACTAGGTAGAATTATGTAAAAATCGTCTTTCATCTTGATTTCTTAGTATTACCCCTCGTCTGGACGGGCACACGCACTCTCGACAACTCAGGCTCGTAAAAAATGCCGTCAATATCCTCGTTGTGAAGATCACGTAAGATGTACACTACAGGCGTACTAGCGGTCGATACACGATGTACTTTAAATAACTCGTCACTCCAACCGCTCCCGTAACCTTTTGCAAAGGCGGCTTTTGCTTTACTGATACGCACAACATCATCTACACCATATTTAGGAGTTCTATTATGATATGGTTACTTGTAGCGCTGCAGTAAATTAGATCGTGCTTTTGCAGCTGTAGCATAAGTCACTGAGGCAGGAGCCATTTTTATACTACTATGGAGGGCGTGATTATAAGCCGAAACAATATTCTGCAAAACGTCTATGTAACGTTCTTCCCTCGTATGAGTGAAATAACGCCACATTCTTTCTTTCAGAGTTCTGTTAAAACGCTCTACAACCGCTGCTTTTATATCAGGATTTCGCGCCGTACGAAATTGTATATTTTTCTTCTTCAGAAGCGTCTGAAAGGCTGCACCTATAAATTCTTTACCCTTATCCGATTGTAGGTAAAGAGGTGATCTACCATTAGTAATTTTAGATCTTAGTATACGCTCAAAGGCCTTAGCTACCGACAGAGCTGTCTTATCAGTAAGAGGCTCGACCCATGCATACTTACTGAGAACATCTATGACAACAAGGAGATAAACATAACCATCATTGTAGGTCTTGATTGAGCGAAGATCTACGAGATCCGTTTCCCAAACGTCATCGATATTGCGGACATTGTAGAAGCGTCGAGGGAAACGATGTCTCACAGGTCTATGTTTTGTGTACGCGTCTTGAGACTCAAGCCACTGCACTGTTTTGTAATCGGTGATTTTTTTCTTACGACCCACGCGTAACAGTTTTTCAGATCCTGAAAATGAGGCCTCATGAGAGGGATCAAAGTACACTTTTTGTAATGTTTTCATTATTATTATAATTTAAGGTTAGCCCAAGTTAAACGTCTTTTTTTATTACAACCAGAACCACTTTGTACACTGCAACTGTCTTCACTACCGCTGTAGAATCTAGAATGGCTGCTTATATCACTTGGTACGTCGCTGCCGATGTTGCTGTTGCCCCGATTGTTGATTACAGTTGGTTCTATCTGCAATGTCGAATTTGCTCTCGACTCCTGCCATAGGTCTTCGTTACCGATAAACTCACGAGGTGTTTGAATTGCTCTCAGGAACCGTGCAAATGCCTTACGACCTGTGGGTTTGGGCATCTTTCTTGATCGCATGGCATCGTTCACGAGATCCACAATGTTTGAATCCTTGATAGGTTTACCACTAACCGAAACAACACCTGATGAATCCCAAGAAAAATTGGAAGATGATGCCGCATGCAGCCGACGTAGTAGAAGCTTGGCTTTGTTCCGAAATTTCGCCGGAACACTCTCAATGATAACAGAGTCATTCAGCCCCATCGGCTGATCTCTTTTATCGTTATCCCGAGCCGATGGTTCTGTCTTCTCCACAAGAGCAAGGTGCTGCTGTGCACGTTCGTTATCAATAAAATGAAGGTAGCGTTGTAGAACAGTCAGGTATGCCGTCCACTTTTCTCGCTCATTCTTGTAGACATTAGAATTCAAAATTTCTTTCATTTCACTATCTAGTCTAGCTAAGACAGAAGCAACAGGGTGTTCAAGTAGTGTTTGTGCTTCAGTAGCATGAGAAAACGGTTGTCGCTGATTTTGATGTTGCAATAGATTCTCCTCGGGGACGAGCACCATTTTCTTGGCGTACTCCATTATCCACGGCCTCCGATTAGCGTTGATACCAACGTCCCTAGTATTGGAGCTAGTAAGAGCGGCAAGAAACCGCCGCTCTGAACAACGAATCGCTTCTTAGTCTTCCAGCAGCCTTTTTTCGCAGCCAAACGTCGAATAGTAGGTGCGTGATGACGTAACTTTTTTCTCTGTTCAGTCTTTAGAGGTACATTCCCACGAAGAACGTTTAAAGCACACTCACAAATGCACCTTATCATACGCACGTCGGCTTTCCGTAATACTGCTTCACGTTGCTCCTTGTTTAGATACTGAAGAGCATGCAATATTGCAATATGCTTCTTGCGGAGCGGTGATCCGTTACACTCCATTACAAATGCCGAACTGATAATGATATGACGGGTGTGCTACTTTTATTCCGTGGTACGTACACAAGGTGATGTGTACCGTCTGGAAAAATGTTGGTTCGAAATCTACAATTATCAGGCGTTGATTGTTTTAAATCCAATAATAGGTAACCATGAGGTTTAGATGTGGCATCATGATAAGCCTCCTGTAAAAAGCGTGGATTTTCCGGGTATACCTGTCGCGCAAGATGCTGTATTTGAGCTCGGTCACGCGGATTTTTGAACACTACTATATAATTAGCGTTTAGCGAAATATCTCGTTGCCCGTATCCCTGATGAAATAAATTTTGCGTTATAAATATAAAACTCAGGTTTTTATGATGACTGCCTTTGGTGAAAAGATCGACAACATTATTATTTGATGCTTCACGCATCAGATCATCGATAATTATAAGTTTAGCACGTGGATCACCAGCATAATCTGACGCTTGTGGCAGACCGTCACGAAAATCTATCGACGTTCCGTATTCTGTATAAGCAGACTGCCACTCTGAATAATAAAAAATAATTCTCTCGAAGGGCTCGCTGCTCATAAGTGAGATATTCTTTAGAAACTTCTTTACAAAAAATGTTTTACCACAGCCCGTAGGCCCGCAAATCATCGAGGTCCAGGGATGTTTCCACCGCGTGTCCATTTGAGCGAATGAATAAATATGCCTTGATGATACCTATAATAAAGATAATAAACGAGGGAAGAGGTGTGACGCATAACATTATTATTATTTTATTTAACGAGAATATTCTTTTACAATATCTTATATTTTTGTAGTTCATGTAAAATTAGCTGATGTAGCCGTAAGGAAGCGAGCTGTATAAACCGTTGGGTCTTCGCTTAACACTCGAGGGCATGCACGATTTCGTTTCAGAACGTGTGACAACCTGATGAAACGCTGTCCGTCGAATCGCGTTATAACGCAGTACAATAGGATCCTCTTTTTCACCTGTTATAATGGAGCGTACTGATTTGTAATTTATGAGGGCATTGTTTGCAAAATTGAGTGTTATACCTTTTACCTTACAAACTTCGTTTTCCACACCGTCCGGGGTAATTACTATAAAAGCATAAAATTTTGGACCGCCCGAAACGAACGATTTTATGTAACTACCCTCACCGTAAGAACTGAGCTCGTCTGTTAAATCACCGAGAAGCTGTCCTGTCAGTGGCTCGTATTCTGTCGGGTCTTTCCACGTAACGTAAATGACAGAATCAGTATTGCAATACAGAGCACGGCGGCCTAGCTGCTCGAGGTAGCTATAAAGCTTTAACCGCGCCTGAGCTGTGGTGTACGCTGCTATCACGGCATTTGCTATACTAGACGGTACCACGGCCTCATCGGTTTTCGTATAATTTACATAAAGTATTTTATTATTTACAGGTAATATACCGGTAATTTCGTACTCGGGACTATTTAACAATTCCATGAGTTTTTTACGCGTTGACACTATCTCAGTCTGTGGTAGATTTTCCCTTTGTCCGAATTTTCCCCAAAAAGAGTTAAGGCATAATTTTGCTACAGATCGCAATCCAGGGTTTTTTGTTATATTCTCGCGATTAAGTTTTATACCCTCAGCACTCTCAAAAGATGCAATGTAGCGATCTTTAGCCTGCTCATCCTCCAGGCAGTTTTCAGGCCAGCCGCTGGCCTCTTGCTTAATCGAAAGGAAAGTATTTATATAATCAACAAAAAGTCCACCCTCCCTGGTATCTCTATCATACTGTGTTATTTTATACTGCCAAATTTCATCCACACGTATTATTGTGTATCCACACGAAACGGCTTTTCGAAGCTCGTCGACCACCCATGTACCTTCAAACATACGCTCAGCCTCATTCTCGTGTGTGCACTCTTCTTTATTCATTATCTCACAACAGCTACGACACAAGCTAAATAGTAAACGTTGATGCATTCGCACGGGTAACACAGGATGATAGAGATTTCGCGGCGCCAATACGGTACATTTAACAAGACCTTCAACACGCGCTAGGTCGGTATTATCAGCACTTGTCAACTGCACGCATTCATCCCCTACATATACACGCGGATGACCCACAGGATATTTGCCGTACTTGCATATATAAGGATACAGAGAGCAAACGTCAACATATCGTATTTGCTCACCGTCCTTTACATCATAGAGTGTGACCATGTTTTCCGTACGACCCCCGAAAAAAGCGTCGCGTGGATTGAGAGGTTCTATGCCAGCTAGAGGGTGATCACGCACAAAAGCACTCATCTCGGGGTTCTCTTTTAGCATACGATCATATTGGCACTCCCATATTTCTGTCAGTACGTAGCCTCTAGCACGGATTCTATAAGACACAGCATTAGTTCTCTCAAGACGTTCGTTCATCGATATATCATCCTTATCACGCTTATAGTCTCTATCACCAATGAAACAGTCTGGGCAACCGTGCCAGTAGCAACCGTGAAATTGTAATACATGTGCCTCGTCGTCGGCGCTTTCGTAATAACCATCTACCAGTAGATTTTGAGGTAGTTTGAATTCGCGCGATCGTCCTGCGTGAATAATACGTTGTCCTAGAACTCGTTCCATCCACACGAGCCAGGAGACCGCTTTTTTCGATTGGTTGTGAGCCCACCGATAGCCCCCGTTTGGTATAACACCGATCGTGTTACTTTTCAAAAAGTTTTTGCGGAAAATCTGAAAACAAGCTGATGCTATCGTTGTGCTCTCACTGAATGGGCAAACCCTACCGCTTTTCATGAACATGTCTCGAAAAACCATACACGCCTGTCTTAGTATTGTAACATCGTTCTTGCAGTAACTTACAATCTCTTTCGAAAAATCAAACACGTAATTGGCTGCTTTGAGGTCGTTGTACCATGTGGAAAACCGTTCGCGCTCGGCACTGCGCATTGTATCAGGAGAGTAATAATCAATAGGAGGCAATTCTCCTATATAATTTTGATTTTCAGGTGTGTTGAACAGATGTGGAAAAGAGCCCTTAACAATTTCATCCTTTAGTCCAAATGCTTTAGGTAACGCACTTAGAGGCATGTGAAAGTAGTGCAGACTGTCGAGAAACACTAGCCTGGCCACGCGCATGGTGATTATCTTTGTGCCGTTCATTATTAGAGCAGGAAGTTGTGTCTTTTTTTCATCCACCAAATAGCGAAGAATGAACTGGGCATCGAAGCCGCCTGCATTGTGTGCTATTAAAATAGTCTTTGAAAAACCGCTGATCTCTTGCATACCGAGTTCCACCAATTTTTGTACAGGGTTATCTCTAAATATAAATTCATGCACACCGCAACGTTCACACGGTTCGTCTATAGAACGCTCGCCATAACATAGTGTGCAGACACGTTGAGCTACACAGAGATTAGGCTGATGTATATAGGTGTTAGGGTCTCCTCTCACAGACGAACACTGTTGCGTTTCAAAATCGTAAAAAATAAATATATATTTTTTTGGAGAACCATCCGCGCAAACCGGCGTCATAAAACACTGGTGATTATAAGGTTGATTGGAATTACACGTTTGGCAGAAGCCCACGCCGCATATATGTTTCTTTTTCTCCATAGGCCATATAGAGCGAAAACAACTGTGACAACGCTTAAGACGCTCACGAACAGTGCTTATTCTATGGCGTCCGCCAGCAGGCGGTCTGTGTTGTCTATAACAGGCCTCTCCGTAAAAAAACGCGGTTACAAGCTACACATCTGATTGTATCACCTGCGAGTGAGTCACACGGTGGTGATTGAAAACAGCGCGGATATTTTTTCTGTAAACATCTATGATTCTCGCGTCGATATTGTGCATTACAGATAGCACAACATTTTAAGCTTCCGACAGCACCTCTGAGACTTAGAATAGGTTGAAAGTGGTGCGAACGTTCGTAATATAGAATATACAGGGTGTGTTGAATTGATCCTGCGGTAGCTAGAACGGTCTGTGTACCGTCAAACAAAGGCACTTCGCGGCGTCGAAGCGTGAGAAATTCAAAAACTACTATGGCTATACCATCTCTAGCCAGATAGGCCTGGTAGTGTTTAAGCTCGCGTATACCGCAACCATTTCTAGGTATCCTGATATTCGCGGCTCTTGTAAGTTCCTGTGCTGCCTCTCTTTGAAGTGAGCCGTTAATTTGTCTGATACGTTGCCAATTAGCATGCAGTGATCCTGTGCGTATTTTACCCCTCTCAGCGTATGCGCGAGCTGCTACTAGCGAGCGCGGTAGACACAAATTATCGGTATTTCGGATCGTTAGAATAGATTTTTTTGCCACACCCTCGTGCGTTAAGCCTTTTCTACCTTGACCCTCCCACCCTTAACAATACATGTTGTTATACTACAAGAATCGTCGATATTAAGAGAAGATGAGCTTTGAGCAACGCTAGTTATTAATTGCCATATGTCTTGAAATACATAGTCCCTGACGGGACGGAAGGAAAGCCATACGGGCCCGTGTACTAAGTTAGTTGCTGTGAATGATATACCAGCATAATCGCCGCCTTCGGAGGAGCTGGTGATATGTGTTAATAGATCCCTGAATGCTCCTTCAAGCCAACTCATAACGCTAGTTCCGGCAGGTGGTTGGCGTATGCGCAGAGTCGTTTTGCGGCCCCGTAGCTTAAAACGCTTGATGTAGCGCGTGAACTCTTGAATAACCTCAAAGCGAACTCCGGGTGGCTGAATAGTACCGTAAGGCGCATAGTTCGCAGTACGGCGTGGTCTACCCATGCCCGTCTGTATTTCTGAAAAAGAAAAAACATAAAATATTAGAAAAGAGTGGGAGGGAGGTGCTTCATAAAACTCATTAAAGTTAAGTAGCGTTAGTGTACCTCTTATTAAATTTGGTACATCTACGAGGAATCTTCTTTTGTCCCGTACCCTGTCGCAAAATATTTCAACTTACACTCCATATATATACGAAAAGTAAGGGCATATGAAGCATTTTTTACCTGAGTCGCTTGAATGCATGAGATGTTGAAACCAGTTGTCGACCATTACGAGGGCCCTCTCAGCTGGTGGGGCATCCTCCCTCTCAAAGTTCATCGGATACGCATCGAGGTTTTCCAGAGGGTATACAGCTAACTGGTTTTCCGCAAAGTTGTCGATATTTTCCTCATCTTCTTCTTCGACATTACCATGCTCTATATTATCATGATGAGGCATATCACGATGTTCCTCATCTATAGGGCTGTTAGGATTATTCAAACCCTGCGATTGGCATGGCTCTTCTTCTTCTTCTTGATGAGTTCTATGCTCCGTCACTTGCTCTAAAGAATTAATAACGAACACTTTTACAATTTTTACAATGAAAATAAATGGTAATTTATAACCGTGTATTTATACTCACGTTCATCGCCGAACAATGTTGAGGAACCTGAACTGCTCGAGATCTCTATCACATCGTAAATTGGTGTTATCGTCATATCCAAGGGGTTAGCTGTGGCTTCTTCTTCTTCTTCTTCTACCACTAAAGGTAAATTGTTATGCTCAGTTTCTTTATGATTATTATCATCATCATGTTTGTCTGCATTTTCTTCCCCCTTTTCTAATGCTTGATTCTTAAGCATTACTTCCTCAGCAACACAAGTCCTTTCTACTCTAAGGGATGGCTCTTCATTGCTCGTTTCCGATGGACCACTTGCGTCTTTATCAGTTTTTTCTTCTTCACATTCTAATGCTTGATTATTAAGAGCTGCTTCCTCAACAGCACGAGCCCCTTCTATAAGGGCTGCCTCTTCATCACTCGTTGCATCTAGCAGTTGTCGATAGCCTATAATGTTTTGATAATTTTATCTATCACTAAACACAAAAATCGCGTAAAATATCAAAGACGTATATTTAAGGGGCCTTTATCATTGCTTACCTCTGATATCATCAACAATACCACGTATACACGGAGCCTGCTCAAGCCCTCGGCGCTGTAACTCTTCATACACGCACATTAACACCCTCTGGCCATTTAGGATACCACGGTTGTATGCTGTAGCAATGCTACGCAATGGAGCCCACCAAATAATGTATCTTAGCCTCCTTACGAGACTGTCACCCGATAAATTTCGTAACTCATCACACCACTGATCATCACACTTTCGACGAATTTGACGGCTATTTAACTTTGTCAAACGTAAAAAATTTAAAATACACGATCTAAGATTGCGGTCAGACATAATTGCTCTGTTAGAGAGATTAGCACTGTTGAGAGGATAACTGAAGACTGAATAATTTATTATGCGAATAAAAGACCCTAAACACACTACGCTACAACTACAATTTTGCAAACGTCAGCTCGAGAGGCAGCGCGCGAGGCACGCGCGGCCCTGTAAAAGCGTATCAATTTCATTAACATCAACGGTAAGACAGGCGTTTAAGCTGCGTATCTAGACGCTCGGAAGAAAAAATCTTTGAACGAATGTTCTTCGGATATCTGTAAGCCTATTCCCCCATCTCGTAAGAGGATTTTTTTTGCACAAAAACTCGCCGGTGCAAATAATGTTTTTTCCCCCAAGAGAGGGAAAAATAATTTTCATAAAAATGAAAGAAAAACCTAAAGCATACGGAATGGATCGTAGTATCGCTCTTCATCTGCATCACCGTCTTTTTTATTTTTTAGTCGAGCTACAGAGGAGCGACATTGCCTCTGCAATTGCAAATGTAGCTGACACAGGGCATTCCGATACCCGTATAAAATAATGCGGACCGTGTGCAGTACCGTCTCGCATTCTATAATATTAAAATGATATTTTATACGCTTCTTCGTATTTCAAAAGAAGGCCACTTAGAGTGCTCACAGATTACTACTCACGACGCTGTAATGCTGACGCTGCGCGGTTGAACGTTATCTTAGCGTATAGTCTTCCAGGCGGCGCGTGGCTCAGTAACATAGGTATTGTCTTCGCGAAAATATGTTTGTTGACAATGTATGTACGTAATAACACGGAATACATTAGTCAACTTTAAAAATTCGTGGTAAATTCAAAAATCATTCGGCAGAACTCCGCAAAAAACGTACCCTAGGGAAAAGCCCGCTCTGTCGAATGAAAGTGGTTGCGTAGCGCTAGCTAAAAAATTGGCGAAGTTAATACTATGTTACGGCACAGATCCGTTTTTCCCGAAAATTCACTCTAGGCAAAGGAGAGTGAGGCTCTCCCTGTTACGCTAGATTACAGGTGAATTAAAAGGGCGGATGGGTGTTATGGCCTTGTTTAGAGCCTACCCTCTCGGGCAAAAGCTCGGGAAAAGGCCTAAGGGTGTTTCTTCGACTTTTATAATAAACGGAAAACTGACTTACCGGTACTGCTGTAAAGGCCGATGGGTGGATGTAAAAAAGATGGTCGGGTAGCTGGAACCGATGGTGCGACGTCAAAGGTGACGGGAAGTTTCAGCGTGAACGGCAGCAGGAGTCGGTTGTAGGGTGATCGTTGAGTGCAGTAATTAATTAAAGGCACAACACTTGATATTCTTTTCTTTAAACACTGCGGTTTATTTTGAAACAAAAACTGAACGGAATACAAGAGCACACAGGTGATCACTGAATCTTACACTTCAAATTGGCTAAAATTCACTAATGACCGGGGAACGACGGACTTGAACTATTAACTCACGCGGCTATGACCAAAATTTCAAAGTTCGACTACCACAAAGGTTCGGGTAACCAGTGTGACTCTGAGCGGCGAATTAAAACTACTGCGCGAAAAAACTGTAGACCGGGACTGCCGCGGCGCGTCAAGGGCTACATCTTATATAGACATCTGAAGATATACAAATGATAACCCCTGAGAGGGGGCACCCACTAGAGTTCATTCAGTCGTCCCCACCATGCCTTTTGTCTTAGAGCTAGCTTATTAACACTATGGTCTCAATATTAATAATTAACAATTATCGATTATGCATAAATTATTCGATCTATAGTAAATAATACAAATCTCATTTGCATAAAACTCCTGAATTTTACGAAGGCAACGATTTGTTAATTGACAATTAATAATTATTGAAGACGATAAACAATAAATTATATATTTTCAAAGATAATGATTTCGATCTCGACAAACTTAAAAATGCGGATTTACTTTTGTAAATTAACAAACTTCATTTATTAATTTAGAGAAATCTCGATCTTTGAAATAATTGAAATAATTAATTAACAATATCCTGAAGCTAATGGAATAAACCTTAAATTTAACCAACAACTATAATATGAATGTTCATATAATTATGTGAAGATATATGTATCTTAAACAATTATTATTTAAATCCTATTGTTCCTAAACCATAGGAGTCATCAAGGGGACGTCGGGGTGTCCACAGGCGGAGGGAGGAGAGTTCCTATAGTTCCGTCGCCTTCCCTCTGCTGTCCGTAGGCCTATGATGTTGTCCTCCTTGCGCTCCCGCCTTGCGTAGCTTCCTTGTTCTTCATCTTTTTCTTCCGCCCGTGCTATGGAGTGCCCTTGCTGCAGCGTTCCGTCCTTCTCCCGTACACGCGCTGTGGAGTCGCTTCGGTATATCGTTCTCGTTCTCCTCGGGCTGTCCCATTCTGCTACGTTCATCCTCTTCGGATACGCTTTCCTTCTCAGTTGCACTGTGTTGGTGTGGTCGTTCCTGAGAAGTTTGGCTCTGCCGAAAGGTGATCTCACTGGTCGCGTCGGCAAATACAATCGTCGCTGGTTTATTAATTTTTATCCGGCGACCGATGACATAGGTTTAGTTATAATCAACAGCGTTCGTTTGCAACCCAACACTTTCTTCCTTGGATTGTTTACGGTAGAAGACGACCGCACCGGAGTTGGCACCACCAAAAAAAAACAAGTCAACGGACGAGGTCTTTCGCGGGATTGACGATCCATCCTTTGTCTTTGATCTCATGTACCTATCTTATTTAAAACATCCGATGCCCACGTGTGACTCCCAACTCCGCACTGCAAAAGCTATGGCTCTCAGGTTTATCGACTCTTCAGCAAAGAAAAACGCAGACATCTAGGCGGCTTTAACTGCAGGGACCTCTTAGTGTTTAGGGTCTTTCTGTGAGCACCTCGGCGTTACAGCTCAAGTCGCTCTGCCTTTTGCACGAGGCTAGGGTCAGATTACTCTGCGTCCGGTGATCCTAATTTAAATAAACAACAAGAGATATTCCTCGGTTGTTTAAACAATGATATAAGTCGATATTCTAGACGCGTGAGCTCCGACCCGCGTGACTGGAGAGCCCACCCGGCCACGTGTAAAGTGCTCATAGACACTCAACTACGCGAGGCGGGCATAATGGACCTCCAGGTTTTTCGAACGTTCGCCATGCATCCCTGTTTGCCTGCTCCAGAGTCTTTACGTGAATTTTTCCAAGGGTACAGGACCCGAAAGTTACGAGACGTAACACCTCCCCCCTCAGACGAGCGTCGCTTTGAAAAACGGCGCTCGACCTCGGAGAGGCCTACCTTGGGATGCTCAGTTGGAATCACACGGGCTAAACATAATACAAAAACAGTATATGTATGAAACATAAAGCGTGCATATTTTTACAAGGAAACCCAAAGATGGAATGCCAATCCTTACAATATCCCCTCCTTATCGCTCCTCAAATTATTTTTCACTTAATCTTGTAATATTGTTTGAATATACTTATACTACTTTTAATACTATTTATCCGGCTAGGCTATTATCTTCAGATTTTTCAAATTGCTGACAAAAAAAATTAATTGTAATTTATCTAGGCTAAATAATAACTGAATTATTACGTAATTAAAAATATCTCTTTTGTATCTCGGTTCAGGGTTATACAAGGATTGGAACGAGATACCACAAACATAATTAAGGATCAAATTATAGTCGCATAGGAATATTTCGGAAGTTCTTGGAAAGAGAATTAATATGAAAGGAGGATTATAAATTCACATTCACACCAGAAGCTAAAATAATTTGCCATTTCAAATATTTAAAAAAAATAAAAAATAAAAAATAAAATAAAGGAATGATCTATGCAACAATTTACTTGAGAATATATTAATCAGGACCAATTATGTATTTAGATTTAAAAAAAATATATATAAACTGTTGAAGGAAGAAAAATGGCAAAACTCTAATTATGATAAGAAGAGAAAAACGCTCTTTAAAGAAATCGAGCTTCACTTGTTGCAGTTAAATCGGGATACAACATGGTACTTGCATTTCTTACAGGAAGAATCCGATTCTTATTCTGTATTTTGACTTTACTCTGGTCCTGATTATTTTGCACTATTTTTCCAAAATCCGGGTCATGTCTTTCAATACCACTACCCTCAGACGGAGGTATAGTGGCAGGTGCTTCCAACCACCAGCGGTCATTGCTTGACCAGCTTCTCTTCCAACCGCATCCATCAGATCTGCCTTTCAAAAATAAAATCTACTTTGATTAAAGATAACCCCCCCTCTTCCCACAATTGCTTAGATAATATTTTGCAAAGAAAAAGCATAAAAAAAAATCTCAGCAAGTAAGCAAAAATTATATATTTGTTTTCTACGACAAATAAGCTATAGGCGAAATATTTGCACTTAAAAATTGGCGAAGCATTGACTCATTCCGTAATATAGGTTTTCATGCTTATGGGATCTTACTTATAAAAAACTATTTCCTCCAGGAGTAGGGTGCCTCCTGTTGGCTTCGTAGAAATTTACTGCGGTACGATATGTGAATGTTTAAGACGGTTTGCATGCACGATTTGCGTTTTTCGATTCTTGAATTCAATTTTTACGTTGTGATTGCCCAAAATCTCCACGATTTTAAACGGACCGGTATACTGGTCACCCAACTTTTTTGGTTTCGGCCCCTGTTGTAAAAATACGTAATCTCCGACCTTAAATAGCTTTGGATTCGCGCGTTTATCATATAATTTCTTCGATTTTTCTTTAGACGTAATTAAATTCGACCGGGCTATCTCTCGAATTTCGTGAAGCTGGGTAACGAGTTTAACAAGATAATCATCATATGTTGGAAGTTTATCTTCCACATGCAGTGGTTCGCTTGAAGGTGTTCTAGCAATTTTCCCAAAAACTAACTCATAAGGAGTATGCTTTGTCCCCTCATGAACGTTAGTATTATAATTAAAAATAGCTAATTCCACCCACTCATCCCAGTCAAATTCACGATCCACATATTGCTTGAGATAATTCTCCCAGAGCATGATGCGAGCGTTCCAAAGACCCATTAGATTGAGGGTGAAAAGCCGTGGTTCGAATCTTTTTAATTCTAAATCTGCGAGCTACTCGTTTGATCAGCCCACTTAAAAAGTTTCGACCCTGATCCGTGAGTATAGCTTTAGGAGGTCCAAAAATACTAATAAAATGCTTGACCAGTGCATCTGCTATGGTTGCCGAAGTGGCATTGGCTAGAGGAATTGCAATACAAAATTTTGTGAGTTGATCCTGGATAGTTAAAATATACTCGTTACCTCGCTTCGTTTTCGGAATCGGACCGACGATATCTAACGCGACTTTATCAAATGCACTACCCGGCGTATCCGTAATTATCATCGGCTGTTTTCTCTTTATACGCACACATTTCTTTAGCTGACAGGGAAGGCACTGCTGGATAAATTGTTGAATATCAACTTTCATTTTTTCCCAAAAATAGTAGTGTCGAATTCTATTATAAGTTTTTGAAACACCTCGATGACCTCCGACTGCTGAGCTGTGCATTTCGCGCATTATTCCTTCGCGTTCCTCTCGATTAGGATAACGTATAATCCCGTGACAAACAATAATTTTCATCGGACTGCCTGAAAAATTCGATCGAAACTCCGCTATTATATTTTCCCACGGTACATTACTTACGAAATCAGTTTTCGCAAAACTCACACTCTGCATATCCGATGCTTCCATACACTCTTTCAAACCCCGAATCGCGTCGCGCATATAAGAGAGAATTATGGAAGGCCCTTCGCCCGAGTCCTCGCTGACTGGTAGAGCTACGTGGTAGCGGCTACCTCGCTTTATAGCACTCGCCTTTCCCACCGACAGGTCAGGAAAATACGGGAGCTCGTTGCGCTCGGCCAGCTTTTGGGACCCGTGGTCAAGAGGCTCACCCTTGGTATTTAAAAAATACGCTAGAGTGTCCTTTCGTGTGAAAAATAAATCCCTCGACTGAATAATATTTTCGCGTATAGAAGTCTCAGGAAATTCCGTAGGTAGCTCTTCGTTGTTAACCCCGTGGAGTGACTGGTCATCGTCACTATCTTCATTGTCGGAGTAGTCTTCCCGAGGATCTTCAATTCGACGCCCCTTCTTCTTCTTCTTTGGCCCTCTTACTTCGTCTTCGGATGGAGAATCTTCGGATGGAGGATCTTCGCATAGAGGATCTTCGTTGGAGGCTGTAACATCTTCCGCGTGGTCCACTCTTCCAGAAGTTGAACACCCCGCTTGTGGTGAAAAATCTTCCAGTTGTCTCTCTTCAAGCTGCTTTTGCTTGGCCTCGGCTTCCTTTTGCAGCTTGGCTTGCCGACGAGTGAGCATCCGAGGGGGTGACGCCGCAGCCTCACCAGTACTTGTGACAGCGCCTTTTCTACTTACCCCTGGCTTGGCGGTGGCGTTCTTACGGATGGGCAGCATGGGCTCCGGCTCCTCGCTGACCGCCTCGAGTCTTTCCTCAGAAGTGAGCGATGCCCACCACTGCTCCTCATATCTCACCTGCTCGTCCTCTATTTCGAATTCCTCATCGCTGTCACCATCGTGCTCCTCATCCCCCAACAATGTTAATATCTCGGAATCTGTTAAATCGTGGTTACCCGTAATCCGAGAGATGAAGATTTCGCCGTCTGTTAACGTAGGCTCTGAATCTACTGGATTTCGAGACAGGGCATCCGCATTCACATTTGATACGCCGGCCTTATAAACAACATCATATTCATATTCGGCCAATTTTAATCTCCATCTCAACACACGCGCATTCCCATCCTTACAAGTGCGGAACCACGTGAGCGGCTTATGGTCAGTTACCAAAGTAAAGATTCTTCCGTACAGATACGGACGATAATGTAGCACACTATAAACGATCGCTAGAGCCTCTTTTTCATATGTATCATAACGCGTTTCAGCTTCATTTAACGTACGTGAGGCGTACGCTATCGGCCGATCTTTACCAATTTCCCCTTGCGACAATATACCCCCAATTGCATATCCGGATGCATCTGTTGTGACTACGAATGGTTTTGAAAAATCTGGAAAAATTAAAACAGGCTCTGTGCACAGATGGTGCTTAAGGATTTGAAAACTTTCTTCTTGAGCATTTCCCCACAAAAAAGGTGCATCTAATTTTAAAAGAGTCGTCAAAGGCTTAGCCAATTTCGCGTACCCTTCGATGAAACGTCTATAATAACCCGTTAGACCCAAGAATTGGCGAATATTTTTAGCATTACGTGGACGAGGAAAATCGCGAACTGAAACTATTTTCTTTGGGTCGGGCTTTAGCCCATCCTCTCCGATAAGGTGACCCAGATAGCCTACTTCTTTTTTCAAAAATTCGCATTTATCCGGCTGCAAAGATAAATTGGCTCTACGCAAACGATCAAACAATCTTAAACATTTTTCATTATGTTCTTCTAAAGTGCGCGCATATACCACAATATCGTCCAAGTATACGAATACCTCTTGTCCCTGGAGACCCATTAACGCCATGTCCATCGCTCTCTGGAAGGTGGGAGGTGCATTGCGCAATCCCATGGGCATACGAACGTACTCATAATGTCCATACGGTGTGGTAAATGCAGTCTTGTGACAGTCATCCGGATGCATTTTTATTTGATAAAAACCGGACGCAAGATCAAAAACAGAAAAATATTTCGCGCCACCCAGCTGATCTAAAATTCCCTCGATATTTGGTAATGGATACGCGTCGCCAATCGTTTTTTCGTTAAGCTGCCGGAAATCCAGCACCACTCGCCACCGCTTATTTCCCTGAGAGTCGGGCTTTTTCGGCACGACCCACAGAGGCGTATTGTACGGTGAGCTTGAGGGCCTGATCAATCCAGCATCAAGCATTTCTCCCACCTGCTTGCGAATCTCCTCTTTATGAACCGCTGGAAAGCGATATTGCTTCGAATTCACAGGAAAATCGTCTGTGGTGGGTATCCTGTGCATCACGACATCCGTGGCGCCCAGTACCTCACCTGGCAGGTAAAAGATATCCGCGCAACCCCTTACGAGTTCCTTTATAGAAGAGATCTCATCTCCTGCTAAATGATCGAGTCGTAATAATTCCATGACCTTCGCGACCCGTGACCCATCGCAGACTCTTCCTCCAAACGCGAAACAATCGGAATCAATTATAAATCTGGAACCTACGAGTGGTTCCAGATATTATTGGGCAGCCGTCGATTTCTGATCGGATTTTACCACCAAACTACAATTATCTCTCGATTTTTTATCGGGAACTGAATTTACAGTTGAACTTGACATTTTACTGAACGTTTGAGATAAAAACAACAAAACAAACAGAAACAGCGAACCAAATTTCTTTTTAACATCTGAAATATGAGATTGAGAAACATTACTTTTATCATCCCCTACCTCTTTCTGATCGATTACAGTTATTTTTTTCTTCTGACTTTCCTCCCGTTTCTCCTTTTCAAACCGACAATTTTTCTGGACATCAACGGAAGACTTTTTAGAGTTTTTGCTAGACTTTTTCCCACTCTCCAAATTCTTACCATAGCCTGCTCGAGTCTCTGGATCTGAAACAATACTAGACAATGATCTTTTCGCTGGAACTGGAACAATAGACGATTTCTTCTCTGGAGCAGGAACAACACTAGACGACAATTTTTCCTCTGGACTTGGAACAACAATAGACGACGATCTCTTCTCTGGAACTGGAATAACACTGGACAACAATTTTTCCTCTGGACCTGGAACAACAATGGACAACGACTTTTTCTCTGGAACTGGAACAACACTGGACAACAATTTCTTCTCTGGAGCTGGAACAACACTGGACAACATTTTTTTCCTCTGGACCTGGAACAACAATAGACAACGACTTTTTCTTTGGAACTGGAACAACACTGGACGACAATTTTTTCTCTGGACTTGGAACAACAATAGACAACGACTTTTTCTCTGGAACTGGAACAATACTGGACGACAATTTTTTCTCTGGACTTGGAACAACAATAGACGACGATTTCTTCTCTGGACCTGGAACAACAATAGACAACGACTTTTTCTCTGGAACTGGAACAACACTGGACAACAATTTCTTCTCTGGAGCTGGAACAACACTGGACAACATTTTTTCCTCTGGACCTGGAACAACACTGGACAACAATTTATTCTCTGGAGCTGGAACAACACTAGACAACAATTTTCCCTCTGGAACTGGAACAATACTGGACAACAATTTTTCCTCTGGACCTGGAACAACAATAGACAACGACTTCTCCTCTGGAACTGGAACAATACTGGACAACAATTTTTTCTCTGGACCTGGAACAACACTGGACAACGATTTCTTCTCTGGAACTGAAACAACACTAGACAACAATTTCTTTTCTGGACCTGGAACAACACTGGACGAAACTCTCTCTGGACACGAAACTCTCTCTGGAACTGGACTTAAATTAGACAAAACACTCTCTGGCCACGAAACTCTTTCTGGAACGGGACTTAAACTAGACAAAACTCTTTCTGGACGCGAAACTCTCTCTGGAACTGGACTTAAACTAGACAAAACTCTCTCTGGACACGAAACTCTATCTGGAACTGGACTTAAACTAGACAAAACGCTCTCTGGACACGAAACTCTCTCTGGAACTGGACTTAAACTAGACAAAACTCTATCTGGACTCCCTACAATAGAGGAATTGGCTGCGCAATTTTCTACTGCAATGACTCGATTTTCTCCGACTAAATTCGAGCTCGGGAGGGTACCTACGACGGATTTCTCATGCTTAAACTCTACATTGGATTCCGATAACATAGTTGGCAATAATTCTGCTACTGGTATTTCTACCTTCACAGTTACATTACTATGATTCGTGGCATACAAATACACCTTGCCTTGATGATTCCTCACCCGACCTTGGTGTACTACAATTCCGTTACTTGGCAATATAGTAGGCAAGAAACCCTCCCTCACGTCATCGTTTTTTATCCTAACATAAAACAAACGCGTGGATTTAGGAGGAAAAATCATACTTTCTCGTGTGTGAAATGGAATAGCCAGTTTTCGAATCTGTAATAAACTCTCCTCATAGTCAATTTTTGCCAAATTATCTCGAAAATATTCTGATGACAAAATACCGGATTGATTGATTGGAAAATCATCAGGAACTACGTGGAAAATGGTGGTCCTTCCTAGAACATCTACAACAACATAGCCCAATGTATAAACAAGATTTTTCGTTATGCCGCTCAATCTCAAAATTTCATCTCGAAGGATTACAGCACCCGGTGCTACACTTTGTTTTTTAATGATATTTTTACTGGCCCCAGAATCTAACATAAACAGCAAAGATTTTGAACTATCTGGACAGTCTAATGAAATAGTTGGCAAGATAATATCATCAGTTTTTCGCGTAAGGTATACATCGACTATTCGTGGTAATGAGTTGGTATTTCCGATGTTGCTATTACCATGGTTGGGTGCACCCGCGAGTTGGCCTCTGCCTGGGCACCCGGCGCAGGAAGGCCATCCCCGTTTCCCTGAGTGTTCAGAGGTCCGTACCTTGCTGCACGGACTTGACACTCAGCGATCACGTGGCCACCTTGCCTACAGTAACTACAGCTGATCGACGAAGGATAGGAGAATCCTGCCGCTTGGGCGTAGGACACGGGCCATCCAACCCCCCTGATATTGGGTGGGCCAGTAGGACTCCGCATCCCTGGATTCCCTTGACCACTCACTCGACTAGGGCAGCTCCGAGCCATGTGCCCCCATCCCTGGCACGCGTAGCATTGCATGGGCGGCGAAGATGGCATATTTTGCCCCATTTGCGGAGCACCCGGTCCCGCCGCAGAGTTTTGCATTTCTGCAGACTGCTGCGTCTGAAAACAGGACTCCGTCAAATGTCCCTTTCGCCCACACTTACGACAAGGAATGGTAAAACATTTATCAGCCAAGTGCCCCCGCTTGCCACAGATCTGACAGACGGTCAGCTGATCCGTTGTCGATCGGACGGCTTGGGGCCCTGCGGCCAATGACCCGCATTTGACTGCGGTGTGACCTGCCTGGCCACATAGCTGGCACGCGACCGGCGTAGACTTACCCTGCAATCCCCAGCAGGTATCGGCCGCATGCCCACTCTTATTACAGAGTTGACATACTAGACCACCCGCTACTGCAGGCGCTCCCGATCCCTTACTGGGGCTCCTATTCCCATTTTCTACGACATTTATGCTAATCTTTTTTTCCAATTTTTCCGGGGGCTTACTAATTTTCGATTCGTCATTTGCCCTAAGCTGCTCGAGATCCGCAAGTTCGCGCTCTACTTCTTTGGCTTTATTTATTGCGTCACTTAGATTAGGTTGTACTCCGATACCCCTACGAATTTCATCTTTAAGACCGCGCTGAAAACATTTAGATGCCATTTCTTCTATTCGCGTTTTTTCGGCCACAGGAAGATCATTATTTTTGCTTTTATAAGCGTCCATAATTTGATCAGCGAATGCTTGGATGCGGTCAGCAAAATCATCTACCGAATCTACGTGACGTTGAAAACTACTTCCCAGTTTTCCGGTCAGCTGGTAAATATCTCTCGGGGGATCATACGTTTTTTTCAAATATCTAATTAATTCAGGCGTGCTAGTGAAAGTAATTTTTGATATCCTATTCCAAACAGAGGATGACAATTTTGTTTTAGAAAGCCGCAATAAATGCACATCAAGCGCGAGTAGTAGGGTGTGCACTATGGCGACCCCCACTCCTATCCCCACTCCTATCCCCACTCCTTTTTGCTCCCACTCTTCGGTTTTTCGCCAAAGTGTGGGGTGCAAGAGTGGGGGTACTAGTGGGGGTAGGAGCGTAGTGTCGTCATAGTGCACAACCTTTTTTTTTATTTTTTTTACATTTATTGATAATATATACACTTTATGCTTATATTGAATAATTTTATACAATAATTGATTATTATATATGTTTATTATGTACAGTATAGCTTATAGTAATATGATGCTGGTAAGTGTTTGTTTTTCCCAATTGGAGTAATCCGTAGATATCCACGTGTGGCTGGGTGTATTAGGGTACCGCTGTCCCGGGTATCTAGAATGAATAGTTAATGTGTAAATAGAGTAATTACCATAAAATAGAGATACCATAGGCTATTGTCAAATTATTGTTTTAATTACCTGCACTCATGCTGGGATTTCCTTGAACTCGACATGGTTGTACTTTGATCCGTAATAGAGCATAAGTAATCTTTTCTCGCTAGCACAGGCAATCATCTGCTGGAATAAGGTGTCGTTCTTCTCGAAAGCCTCCATAAGCCTTGACGGTAGGAAGCACGTAAATTCGTCCTGCAGGTCTACGGTAATACGAGGGCCCCACTTTGTTTGACTGCGTTTCATCCTCGTGACACTGTATTCTCTCGCAATATCCAATTCCGACAATTTTTTCAAAGGCAGATACACCTCAGGTTTACCCACTTTGTTGATTGCTGATAAATCCATTTTCGATCTTGAGCACTTTGAATTTACGTGTCAAAAAATGTAGTTCTGATCTTGTCTGGATCAATACTTTGATTACGGCAATGTCTTGCAAAAGTCTTTCTATGCGTGTCTTTAATATAAGACGTTTTCTATGCATTGACTTGAAGAAGAAGAAGATGTATCTAAGACGGCTCGGCTACTAATGAGCATGTTTCGGAGGGTTTTAAAAAGACAAAGATTCATCATCATCATACGAGTGAGTGATTTCCCCCATCCTGAGCACTATCAATTTACTGCAGTGTCAGCTAAAAAGAAATGGCGTATTGGCCTAAAGGCACGTGCAATGTGTCATACTCTATCTCTGTAGCTAAGGAGAGATGAATACACTGTAACCGAGACGAATTTTCAAGGTTATTAAATAAAAAAGAGCACCGTTTTCATTATTTCGTACAATTATCAATACAGCTAACGAGTGCGCGAGCAACAGCTCTGCATACACACATTAAACTCCTTATATTGTTGCTTAGGCTGATCACGTTTACGGGAGTACTCCTTATAATACTCATATATTATTTTGTCGTTGTTTGACAAATTATTTGAAAATATACTTCTAAACCGGTGAATACCAAGGCCTGTAGACATGAAATGAAGAAACATAACACAATAATGTCCGCAGCACTGTGATTCAGGACTCTGTAGTTGCGAAGTGCTGTAGCGAAAGAGTTTGCAGTTTCGTCGAAGTCGCTGGAGATGCTGAGGGATGATTGGGGGTAATCCGTAGCTGTCGAAGTACCATCCATTTCCAGATCGATCGACGTACATGGCGATCCAGTGGCTTCCAGGCTGCTTGTGCCCATCTGTGTTAACTACAATTGCAATCGGCTTCGTCCACACCCGGGGAATGCGATCGGCAGCGTATACACCGATAGTATGGTTCTTTATACTCTGAAGGGCCTGCAGTATTTGTAGACTGTTCATGTAGAGGCTCGTTAACTTTGTGTGAACCTAGTCCGACGTACCAAGTTGTGGTTGTTCTATATTCCCACAAAGAATTAATACGATCACTATGACAAAGCCACGTCTTAATTTTTGCAGCACTGTTTAGAGCACACCTATACGAGCGGTTTTTGCACAATAAACTATGATGGATACACAGGGTGCTACACGCTGGTAGATTACGAAATGAGGGATCCGATGCGTCTTCCTCTAGATTTATAATAAAACACCCTGTTAATTGCGCTAAATATTCAGCTTTATCAGAACCTCTTGTGAATATACGATCAGACTGTACGGCAATTTTCTTCAAAATACTCTCGACGGCGCGTAAGGATGTTTCACCGCTGTTCCACTCTATGCCGTGATGGTTATCTATCAACCATGTATTTTGTCTCTTTACACTGGGCGGTAAACTCTTATAAGCATGGGGCGGTGACACTATCCAATGTGCACTATAATCTGAATTAACGGAAATGATCGCCACTTCTTTTGGAGTAAATTCGTTAGACCTATCCTTCAAACCTTGTATATCAATTATAATATTCATGATGAGTTGTGTGATCGTAACACCTCAAAGCACGAACGTAGACTGACGGCAGTATTAGTTTATACTACAAATATATGTTGGGTATAATCTAACCGCTATAGTCTACAATTACTTGCCTCGAAGAGTCAATCTCCAATACATTGTCATATTCTGCATACACGATACAGTTAATTGTTGAAGTTAACGCTTGGTCAAAACGCACTTCTATTCTCACACTACCATGTCTTACTAAATTCCAATGACTGTTGCTGTTTGCCGAGAGATCGGGTGTGAGATCAAACGCAAAGAAACAATACCCGTTAGGATAATTGGAGCGTGCAATACAATTACCTTGATTGAGAAAGTGAATACCTGTGCCGGAGAACAGTGTATGGAAGGCATCAACGTAATTGTAACTAGTAAAGTCCGGCTGTAAGGGCTTTGATGGTACCTGAACACCGTCAGCATACAAAGAAAGATAATTAATGCCGTAATTTTGAAAGTTAAAGGGGTTTAATGATCGATCACCGTTAAAAGCTTTATTATCGACGAACCCTAGAATTATCCTCTTAGGCAACTGTCCTAGTATGACATTATCTAAAGTATCACCATGTACACCTGCATGCAATGATAGAGCCTTAACCTCCACACGCGTCAAGGGATATTTTGCTGTCGATTTAGACAGAGCTCTAGCATGAGCTAGAAGCATACCAGGAGCTATTTTAGTCCGTCGTACAAGGAGTGATGCTTCGGTAATGCGAATACTCCAATCTTTTGAGCCACTCATAAGACAAAAAGCGTCAGTGGTACGTACGAGTCGTAGCCGTAGCTCAACGCCATTTAACAAAAATCTCTCCTGATTGAAAATATCACAATGTAGGTGCCCTAGAAGATCAACAGACTTTTTGTTTCCGCCTAGAAATATCCTACGATTAGTCAGACCCACATTAGCATCATCAACATCATTCATTTTTCCAGCTGTATCGTTATACCATAATATGCTCGTTAAATGAGAATCCTTAGCACCACGGCCATAGTTTAAAAGTGTCTCAATGTACGCTCTGTAGGCATATGCGTTATTTGGCGGAGACACAAGTTTCTGATTCAAAAATACGTCAATTTGGTTGAACATTGAATGCATTAGATTGTTCACAGGACCCACTTTAACAGAAGGATCAGGTTTCTCGCCCGTAGATTGTATTTGGACACGCATACTTAGCATGGTATGTGCAAGATCGATGTATTCATCACCCTGGCCGGGGACCACAAACTCTATGGGTGAATCATCGGTGAGAGAGGAGATTGGTTTATAGTGCACCCACTGACTTCCCTCAATTGTAGTTTGCGTTGGTGGTAGTGAAAACAACTCAAGCTCTGACTTCAAACATTCACACGAGTGTGTGTGTAAAAACGCCATTTTCGCGAAATATAATACCTATGCAAAGATGTCGGATACAGTTCTTGGAGCCTTCTTCTTCTTTCTTGCGGCAGTATTGGTCGTTTTTCTTCGCACTGTTTTCCTCTTGCGCTGTTTCTTCTTCTTCTTCACAACACCCGTGCGTTTTCTCGATGATTGAGCCGTCCTTCTTTTACCCGCACCGATGCTACCTCTAGGCTTACCACGACCAGAATGAACCAAATTTCGTATTTTAGCTGCTTTATAGCCCGATCCACTCATTAATGTGCTTATTTTTTCCTCGGCTTTGCGTTTCAAATTTTGTCCGGATTCGCGTAAACGTGTTTTAAAGGCTTCGCGGGGCTGTACACCATTATCCATTATATCGCTGGCTACATTAATGCCGGACCTGAGTACCTCTTTACCAACAGTGCGAGCCCCTTGTTTGAGTAGAGGTATGATGCGTCGAAATAGGCCGCCGAGGAAACTACCAATGCCGTGTCCTCGTTGATTTGGTGACCCTATGTATACATGACTTATACCACCGTAACCTGTCCGACCACCACCACCACCACCCGTCTGCATGTCAAAGTAACTTTCGTAATCCATCTAGAGGCACTTTTTTGGTTAATCGAGGTGTTTGAAATGCAGCGTCACCGTCAACGTCCCGCACTCAAATGGTATTGGTGTGCCAAATTCGTCTCTTATATCGATAGTTATCGTTTGAAAACTAGTGCGCAGAAGAGGCACATATCGAGGGGCTGAAAAACTCTTAATTTTCATAGACCCGTAATTGTAATTATCAGAGACTGTCGATGGCACAACTCGTAGCAAAGGAGTGTGTACATCTCCAGTAATATAGGATTCACAGATATCAGTATAAACGAACAACATACCGGGAATACCGTTGATTAAATTAGCCGGATACGTTGCAGTGTGCTTAGACTCTTCTTGAAGTGTTAGATTTCCAAGATGATTAAATCCTAAAATCTTGTTCAACAACGGTGAGAAATAAAAAGAGTGTTCTAGGTTTTTACAAGCGGTGCAGATGCGCGTTACTGTCACGTACCCATTACGACCACAAGTAAATTTTAAATGATCTGCTACGCATGATATTTCATTAATTGTCTCAATTAAGGATTCCATGCTACGATATACTCCAGATGGAACGCAAACGCGTTCTTCTTTAAAATCAACTGTTAACTCACTGCCGGACGGTATAGCATTGGTGATGAAATTCATGAAGTTTTGATCGCCCTCAGGGGGTATATGCAAGATCGTCATGGGTATGTGCATTTCAGCTAACGAAACAGCCCACCTACCTTGCAAAGACACGTTTTGTGGTAAATGTGTTGTATAGCGGGTTGTCGTGTTATCAGGGTAATATTTCATACTGCTGTTACTAGGTAAAATTATGTAAAAGTCGTCCTTCATCTTGATTTTGTATTCTTGGTGTTACGCCGCGTTTGGACTGCCACACGCACTCTCGATAATTCAGGCTCGTAAAAAATACCGTCAATATCCTCGTTCTGAAGATCACGTAAAATGTACACCACAGGCGTGCTGGTTGTCGATACACGATGCACTTTAAATAGTTCGTTACTCCAGCCACTCTCGTAACCTTTTGCAAAGGCGGCTTTTGCTTTACTGATACGCACAACATCATCTACACGATATTTAGGAGCTCTATTATGATCTGATTTCTTGTAGCGCTGCAATAAATTAGATCGTGCTTTTGCAGCTGTAGCATACGTCACTGAGACCGGTGCCATTTTTATACTACTATGGAGGGCGTGGTTATAAGCCGAAACAATATTCTGCAAAACGTCTATGTAACGTTTTTCCCTCGTATGAGTGAAATAGCGCCACATTCTTTCTTTCAGAGTTCTATTAAAACGCTCTACAATAGCTGCTTTTATATCAGGGTTTCGTGCCGTGCGAAATTGTATATTTTTCTTCTTCAGAAGCGTCTGGAAAGCGGCGCCGATAAACTCTTTTCCCTTATCCGATTGTAGATAAAGAGGTGATCTGCCGTTAGTAATTTTAGATTTTAGTATACGTTCAAAGGCTTTAGCTACCGTCAGAGCTGTCTTATCAGCGAGGGGTTCGACCCATGCGTATTTACTGAGAACATCTATGACCACAAGGAGATAAACATAGCCGTCATTGTAAGTCTTGATTGAGCGAAGATCTACGAGGTCCGCCTCCCAGACGTCATCGATATTACGGACATTGTAGAAGCGTCGAGGGAAACGATGCCGCACGGGTCTATGTTTTGTGTAGGCGTCTTGAGACTCAAGCCACTGCACTGTTTTGTTATCGGTAATTTTTTTCTGACGACTCACCCGTAACAGCTTTTCAGATCCTGAAAATGAGGCCTCATGAGAGGGATCAAAGTACACTTTTTGTAATGTTTTCATTGCTATAATTTAAGGTTAGCCCAGGTTAGACGTCGTTTTTTATTACAACCAGAGCCACTTTGTACACTGCGACTGTCTTCACTGCCGCTGTAGAATCTAGAATGACTGCTTATATCACTTGGTACATCGTCGTCGTCGCCAGGGTTGTTGATTTCAGGTGGATCTATCTGCAATGTCGAATTTGCTCTCGACTCCTGCCATAGGTCTTCGTTACCGATAAACTCGCGAGGAGTTTGAATTGTTCTCAGGAACCGTGCAAATGCTCTACGACCTGCTGGCTTGGGCATCTTTCTCGATCGCATAGCATCATTCACGAGATCAACGATGTTTGAATCCTTGATAGGTTTACCACTAACGGAAACAACGCCCGATGTATCCCAAGAAAAATTTGACACTGGTGCCGCATGCAATCGTCGTAGCAGGAGTTTTGCCTTATGACGGAATTTCGACGGTACACTCTCTATAATGACGGAGTCATTCAAACCCACTGGCTGTTCACTTTTATCGTTATTCTGTATTATAGGCTCTGTCTTCTCCATAAGCGCTATATGTTGTTGGGCCCGTTCACTATCAATAAAATGCAGGTAGCGCTGTAGAACAGTCAGATAAGCCGTCCACTTTTCTCGTTCGTTCTTGTAGAGGTTAGAATTTAAAATTTCTCTCATTTCCGCATCTAGTCTAATTAAGACAGAGGTAACAGAGCGCTCTACTTGCGTTTGTGCTTCAATATCATGACGTGCGTGGTGCCAATGATTTTGCGTATCAAGCTGCAGCAGCTTTTCCTCAGGAACGAGCACCATTTTCTTTGCATGCTCCATTATCCACGACCGCCGATTAAACTTGATATCACGGTACCCAGTATTGGAGCAAGTAAGAGAGGCAAGAAACCGCCGTTCTGTACAACGAAACGCTTCTTAGCCTTCCAACAGCCTTTTTTCGCAGCCAACCGTCGAAGAACAGGAGCGTGATGACATAGCTTTTTTCGCTGATCGGCTTTTAGAGGTACGTTACCACGAAGAATGTTTAAAGCGCACTCACAAATACACCTTATCATACGCACGTCGGCTCTCCGTAGAACAGCGGTACGTTGGTCCTTGTTGAGATACTGAAGAGCATGCAATATCGCAATATGCTTCTTACAGAGCGGTGATCCGTTGCGCTCCATTACAAACACAGAACTGAGAATTATTAGACCATTGTAGTGTTTTTATCTTTTTTTTCGCGGCACGTATACGAAATGGTGCTCATCGTCTGGAAAAATACAGGTTCGAAATCTGCAATTATCGGGCGTTGATTGTTTCAAATCCAATAATAAGTAACCGTGAGGTTTGGATGTGGCATCATGATAAGCCTCCTGTAAAAACCGAGGGTTTTCCGGATACACCTGACGTGCTAAATGCTGTATTTGGGCTCGGTCGCGAGGGTTTTTGAACACAACTATATAATTAGCATTTAGCGAAATATCACGTTGGCCGTGTCCTTGATGAAATAAGTTTTGTACTCTAACCTCTACAAGAACGAACGAGAAAAGTGGACGGCTTATCTGACTGTTCTACAGCGCTACCTGCATTTTATTGATAGTGAACGGGCCCAACAACATATAGCGCTTATGGAGAAGACAGAGCCTATAATACAGAATAACGATAAAAGTGAACAGCCAGTGGGTTTGAATGACTCCGTCATTATAGAGAGTGTACCGTCGAAATTCCGTCATAAGGCAAAACTCCTGCTACGACGATTGCATGCGGCACCAGTGTCAAATTTTTCTTGGGATACATCGGGCGTTGTTTCCGTTAGTGGTAAACCTATCAAGGATTCAAACATCGTTGATCTCGTGAATGATGCTATGCGATCGAGAAAGATGCCCAAGCCAGCAGGTCGTAGAGCATTTGCACGGTTCCTGAGAACAATTCAAACTCCTCGCGAGTTTATCGGTAACGAAGACCTATGGCAGGAGTCGAGAGCAAATTCGACATTGCAGATAGATCCACCTGAAATCAACAACCCTGGCGACGACGACGATGTACCAAGTGATATAAGCAGTCATTCTAGATTCTACAGCGGCAGTGAAGACAGTCGCAGTGTACAAAGTGGCTCTGGTTGTAATAAAAAACGACGTCTAACCTGGGCTAACCTTAAATTATAGCAATGAAAACATTACAAAAAGTGTACTTTGATCCCTCTCATGAGGCCTCATTTTCAGGATCTGAAAAGCTGTTACGGGTGAGTCGTCAGAAAAAAATTACCGATAACAAAACAGTGCAGTGGCTTGAGTCTCAAGACGCCTACACAAAACATAGACCCGTGCGGCATCGTTTCCCTCGACGCTTCTACAATGTCCGTAATATCGATGACGTCTGGGAGGCGGACCTCGTAGATCTTCGCTCAATCAAGACTTACAATGACGGCTATGTTTATCTCCTTGTGGTCATAGATGTTCTCAGTAAATACGCATGGGTCGAACCCCTCGCTGATAAGACAGCTCTGACGGTAGCTAAAGCCTTTGAACGTATACTAAAATCTAAAATTACTAACGGCAGATCACCTCTTTATCTACAATCGGATAAGGGAAAAGAGTTTATCGGCGCCGCTTTCCAGACGCTTCTGAAGAAGAAAAATATACAATTTCGCACGGCACGAAACCCTGATATAAAAGCAGCTATTGTAGAGCGTTTTAATAGAACTCTGAAAGAAAGAATGTGGCGCTATTTCACTCATACGAGGGAAAAACGTTACATAGACGTTTTGCAGAATATTGTTTCGGCTTATAACCACGCCCTCCATAGTAGTATAAAAATGGCACCGGTCTCAGTGACGTATGCTACAGCTGCAAAAGCACGATCTAATTTATTGCAGCGCTACAAGAAATCAGATCATAATAGAGCTCCTAAATATCGTGTAGATGATGTTGTGCGTATCAGTAAAGCAAAAGCCGCCTTTGCAAAAGGTTACGAGAGTGGCTGGAGTAACGAACTATTTAAAGTGCATCGTGTATCGACAACCAGCACGCCTGTGGTGTACATTTTACGTGATCTTCAGAACGAGGATATTGACGGTATTTTTTACGAGCCTGAATTATCGAGAGTGCGTGTGGCAGTCCAAACGCGGCGTAACACCAAGAATACAAAATCAAGATGAAGGACGACTTTTACATAATTTTACCTAGTAACAGCAGTATGAAATATTACCCTGATAACACGACAACCCGCTATACAACACATTTACCACAAAACGTGTCTTTGCAAGGTAGGTGGGCTGTTTCGTTAGCTGAAATGCACATACCCATGACGATCTTGCATATACCCCCTGAGGGCGATCAAAACTTCATGAATTTCATCACCAATGCTATACCGTCCGGCAGTGAGTTAACAGTTGATTTTAAAGAAGAACGCGTTTGCGTTCCATCTGGAGTATATCGTAGCATGGAATCCTTAATTGAGACAATTAATGAAATATCATGCGTAGCAGATCATTTAAAATTTACTTGTGGTCGTAATGGGTACGTGACAGTAACGCGCATCTGCACCGCTTGTAAAAACCTAGAACACTCTTTTTATTTCTCACCGTTGTTGAACAAGATTTTAGGATTTAATCATCTTGGAAATCTAACACTTCAAGAAGAGTCTAAGCACACTGCAACGTATCCGGCTAATTTAATCAACGGTATTCCCGGTATGTTGTTCGTTTATACTGATATCTGTGAATCCTATATTACTGGAGATGTACACACTCCTTTGCTACGAGTTGTGCCATCGACAGTCTCTGATAATTACAATTACGGGTCTATGAAAATTAAGAGTTTTTCAGCCCCTCGATATGTGCCTCTTCTGCGCACTAGTTTTCAAACGATAACTATCGATATAAGAGACGAATTTGGCACACCAATACCATTTGAGTGCGGGACGTTGACGGTGACGCTGCATTTCAAACACCTCGATTAACCAAAAAAGTGCCTCTAGATGGATTACGAAAGTTACTTTGACATGCAGACGGGTGGTGGTGGTGGTGGTCGGACAGGTTACGGTGGTATAAGTCATGTATACATAGGGTCACCAAATCAACGAGGACACGGCATTGGTAGTTTCCTCGGCGGCCTATTTCGACGCATCATACCTCTACTCAAACAAGGGGCTCGCACTGTTGGTAAAGAGGTACTCAGGTCCGGCATTAATGTAGCCAGCGATATAATGGATAATGGTGTACAGCCCCGCGAAGCCTTTAAAACACGTTTACGCGAATCCGGACAAAATTTGAAACGCAAAGCCGAGGAAAAAATAAGCACATTAATGAGTGGATCGGGCTATAAAGCAGCTAAAATACGAAATTTGGTTCATTCTGGTCGTGGTAAGCCTAGAGGTAGCATCGGTGCGGGTAAAAGAAGGACGGCTCAATCATCGAGAAAACGCACGGGTGTTGTGAAGAAGAAGAAGAAACAGCGCAAGAGGAAAACAGTGCGAAGAAAAACGACCAATACTGCCGCAAGAAAGAAGAAGAAGGCTCCAAGAACTGTATCCGACATCTTTGCATAGGTATTATATTTCGCGAAAATGGCGTTTTTACACACACACTCGTGTGAATGTTTGAAGTCAGAGCTTGAGTTGTTTTCACTACCACCAACGCAAACTACAATTGAGGGAAGTCAGTGGGTGCACTATAAACCAATCTCCTCTCTCACCGATGATTCACCCATAGAGTTTGTGGTCCCCGGCCAGGGTGATGAATACATCGATCTTGCACATACCATGCTAAGTATGCGTGTCCAAATACAATCTACGGGCGAGAAACCTGATCCTTCTGTTAAAGTGGGTCCTGTGAACAATCTAATGCATTCAATGTTCAACCAAATTGACGTATTTTTGAATCAGAAACTTGTGTCTCCGCCAAATAACGCATATGCCTACAGAGCGTACATTGAGACACTTTTAAACTATGGCCGTGGTGCTAAGGATTCTCATTTAACGAGCATATTATGGTATAACGATACAGCTGGAAAAATGAATGATGTTGATGATGCTAATGTGGGTCTGACTAATCGTAGGATATTTCTAGGCGGAAACAAAAAGTCTGTTGATCTTCTAGGGCACCTACATTGTGATATTTTCAATCAGGAGAGATTTTTGTTAAATGGCGTTGAGCTACGGCTACGACTCGTACGTACCACTGACGCTTTTTGTCTTATGAGTGGCTCAAAAGATTGGAGTATTCGCATTACCGAAGCATCACTCCTTGTACGACGGACTAAAATAGCTCCTGGTATGCTTCTAGCTCATGCTAGAGCTCTGTCTAAATCGACAGCAAAATATCCCTTGACGCGTGTGGAGGTTAAGGCTCTATCATTGCATGCAGGTGTACATGGTGATACTTTAGATAATGTCATACTAGGACAGTTGCCTAAGAGGATAATTCTAGGGTTCGTCGATAATAAAGCTTTTAACGGTGATCGATCATTAAACCCCTTTAACTTTCAAAATTACGGCATTAATTATCTTTCTTTGTATGCTGACGGTGTTCAGGTACCATCAAAGCCCTTACAGCCGGACTTTACTAGTTACAATTACGTTGATGCCTTCCATACACTGTTCTCCGGCACAGGTATTCACTTTCTCAATCAAGGTAATTGTATTGCACGCTCCAATTATCCTAACGGGTATTGTTTCTTTGCGTTTGATCTCACACCCGATCTCTCGGCAAACAGCAACAGTCATTGGAATTTAGTAAGACATGGTAGTGTGAGAATAGAAGTGCGTTTTGACCAAGCGTTAACTTCAACAATTAACTGTATCGTGTATGCAGAATATGACAATGTATTGGAGATTGACTCTTCGAGGCAAGTAATTGTAGACTATAGCGGTTAGATTATACCCAACATATATTTGTAGTATAAACTAATACTGCCGTCAGTCTACGTTCGTGCTTTGAGGTGTTACGATCACACAACTCATCATGAATATTATAATTGATATACAAGGTTTGAAGGATAGGTCTAACGAATTTACTCCAAAAGAAGTGGCGATCATTTCCGTTAATTCAGATTATAGTGCACATTGGATAGTGTCACCGCCCCATGCTTATAAGAGTTTACCGCCCAGTGTAAAGAGACAAAATACATGGTTGATAGATAACCATCACGGCATAGAGTGGAACAGCGGTGAAACATCCTTACGCGCCGTCGAGAGTATTTTGAAGAAAATTGCCGTACAGTCTGATCGTATATTCACAAGAGGTTCTGATAAAGCTGAATATTTAGCGCAATTAACAGGGTGTTTTATTATAAATCTAGAGGAAGACGCATCGGATCCCTCATTTCGTAATCTACCAGCGTGTAGCACCCTGTGTATCCATCATAGTTTATTGTGCAAAAACCGCTCGTATAGGTGTGCTCTAAACAGTGCTGCAAAAATTAAGACGTGGCTTTGTCATAGTGATCGTATTAATTCTTTGTGGGAATATAGAACAACCACAACTTGGTACGTCGGACTAGGTTCACACAAAGTTAACGAGCCTCTACATGAACAGTCTACAAATACTGCAGGCCCTTCAGAGTATAAAGAACCATACTATCGGTGTATACGCTGCCGATCGCATTCCCCGGGTGTGGACGAAGCCGATTGCAATTGTAGTTAACACAGATGGGCACAAGCAGCCTGGAAGCCACTGGATCGCCATGTACGTCGATCGATCTGGAAATGGATGGTACTTCGACAGCTACGGATTACCCCCAATCATCCCTCAGCATCTCCAGCGACTTCGACGAAACTGCAAACTCTTTCGCTACAGCACTTCGCAACTACAGAGTCCTGAATCACAGTGCTGCGGACATTATTGTGTTATGTTTCTTCATTTCATGTCTACAGGCCTTGGTATTCACCGGTTTAGAAGTATATTTTCAAATAATTTGTCAAACAACGACAAAATAATATATGAGTATTATAAGGAGTACTCCCGTAAACGTGATCAGCCTAAGCAACAATATAAGGAGTTTAATGTGTGTATGCAGAGCTGTTGCTCGCGCACTCGTTAGCTGTATTGATAATTGTACGAAATAATGAAAACGGTGCTCTTTTTTATTTAATAACCTTGAAAATTCGTCTCGGTTACAGTGTATTCATCTCTCCTTAGCTACAGAGATAGAGTATGACACATTGCACGTGCCTTTAGGCCAATACGCCATTTCTTTTTAGCTGACACTGCAGTAAATTGATAGTGCTCAGGATGGGGGAAATCACTCACTCGTATGATGATGATGAATCTTTGTCTTTTTAAAACCCTCCGAAACATGCTCATTAGTAGCCGAGCCGTCTTAGATACATCTTCTTCTTCTTCAAGTCAATGCATAGAAAACGTCTTATATTAAAGACACGCATAGAAAGACTTTTGCAAGACATTGCCGTAATCAAAGTATTGATCCAGACAAGATCAGAACTACATTTTTTGACACGTAAATTCAAAGTGCTCAAGATCGAAAATGGATTTATCAGCAATCAACAAAGTGGGTAAACCTGAGGTGTATCTGCCTTTGAAAAAATTGTCGGAATTGGATATTGCGAGAGAATACAGTGTCACGAGGATGAAACGCAGTCAAACAAAGTGGGGCCCTCGTATTACCGTAGACCTGCAGGACGAATTTACGTGCTTCCTACCGTCAAGGCTTATGGAGGCTTTCGAGAAGAACGACACCTTATTCCAGCAGATGATTGCCTGTGCTAGCGAGAAAAGATTACTTATGCTCTATTACGGATCAAAGTACAACCATGTCGAGTTCAAGGAAATCCCAGCATGAGTGCAGGTAATTAAAACAATAATTTGACAATAGCCTATGGTATCTCTATTTTATGGTAATTACTCTATTTACACATTAACTATTCATTCTAGATACCCGGGACAGCGGTACCCTAATACACCCAGCCACACGTGGATATCTACGGATTACTCCAATTGGGAAAAACAAACACTTACCAGCATCATATTACTATAAGCTATACTGTACATAATAAACATATATAATAATCAATTATTGTATAAAATTATTCAATATAAGCATAAAGTGTATATATTATCAATAAATGTAAAAAAAATAAAAAAAAAGGTTGTGCACTATGACGACACTACGCTCCTACCCCCACTACTACCCCCACTCTTGCACCCCACACTTTGGCGAAAAACCGAAGAGTGGGAGCAAAAAGGAGTGGGGATAGGAGTGGGGGTCGCCATAGTGCACACCCTACTACTAGCGCGACACCAACCATGGCTCTCGCATCCTCCATCCCCATAACATATCTGGCCAAATTTTCGCGTTTCCCATCAAAATCCGGCACTAAATTTATTGCATCCCTCAAAAGAGCCAAGCTCGTAGCATCTACACGTTCTGGATTGTCAGGCATCTTAGCGGAATTATTTCCCAAAAAACTGCTAGAAGAAAATTTAGATCCCGATGGTAATTCTCTTAAAAATTCGTTCGTTTCTTCTAGACGGGGGCCGCTCCCCTTTTCCGATAATTTCAAAGTCGCGTTTTCGTCTTCGCTTTCGTCCTCAGAAATTAATGCGTCGTCAGTGACGGGATTAATAATTTTTTTCGCGTTCTTTTTTATTTCTCTTTCGTTCGGATACTCGTGTAAAATCTTATCGTCAATTTTCCCGTGTGAACGCGTTCCCATTACATTTAAAAAACTTGTAAATTACTCGAAGAAGTCGTAAATATAAATTTCTATTTCGCTGAATAAAAATCTATTATGAATTCAGATTTTATGCAAAAAAAAATAAAATAAAATAAAAAAAATCCACTAATTTACACAAAAGAAATGTCTATAAATCCTCTGAATTTTACTGAACAGCTAAGAAAAGTTCCAAAGGTAATTCTAATTTTACGCAATTTAACTGGTCACCAAAAAAAAAATCCTAAATGAACTTAATACCCGATTCGCCCACGAATTCCCGAATGACAGTTACAAAAAAAAACTAACACAATCAACTTTCCTGACAATAAAACGCCGCTAGTACCGCGAAATTTTCCGAATTTAATATTAAGACACGCAATTTCCTGAAAATAAAACACCGCAAAATCCGAATACAACGCAATTTACACAGTTTTTTCCCGAATTTTAACTATACTCTCATACAAACAATACGGAACAATATAAAAGCAAATATATATATTTCTCAAGCGCATCAACTAACAGTCAGAATTTTACCAAGTTCTGCTACCAATTCATTCACAACAGTCAATGGGAGAGTTGCTCAGGTTCTACCATTAACAATTGGGACTAGAGTTTCCCAGGCTCTATTCACAATTTTCACACACACAATAATGACAGAATTTCCCAGGTTCTGTCATTTATTAATTAATAGCCACTGATAGCAGAATTTCTCAGGTTCTGCTATAGATTATTGGTAACAGAGTTTCCCAGGTTCTGTTACCCATTCATACCAAAATTCGCACACATGCACAGTGAAAGGAAGAAGAAGCAAGCCAAGCAAAATAATTTGGACGAAGAAACACTCTTTAGATCCCGGACGAGCCCCCAATTTTTGTTACGGCACAGATCCGTTTTTCCCGAAAATTCACTCTAGGCAAAGGAGAGTGAGGCTGTCCCTGTTACGCTAGATTACAGGTGAATTAAAAGGGCGGATGGGTGTTATGGCCTTGTTTAGAGCCTACCCTCTCGGGCAAAAGCTCGGGAAAAGGCCTAAGGGTGTTTCTTCGACTTTTATAATAAACGGAAAACTGACTTACCGGTACTGCTGTAAAGGCCGATGGGTGGATGTAAAAACGATGGTCGGGTAGCTGGAACCGATGGTGCGACGTCAAAGGTGACGGGAAGTTTCAGCGTGAACGGCAGCAGGAGTCGGTTGTAGGGTGATCGTTGAGTGCAGTAATTAATTAAAGGCACAACACTTGATATTCTTTTCTTTAAACACTGCGGTTTATTTTGAAACAAAAACTGAACGGAATACAAGAGCACACAGGTGATCACTGAATCTTACACTTCAAATTGGCTAAAATTCACTAATGACCGGGGAACGACGGACTTGAACTATTAACTCACGCGGCTATGACCAAAATTTCAAAGTTCGACTACCACAAAGGTTCGGGTAATCAGTGTGACTCTGAGCGGCGAATTAAAACTACTGCGCGAAAAAACTGTAGACCGGGACTGCCGCGGCGCGTCAAGGGCTACATCTTATATAGACATCTGAAGATATACAAATGATAACCCCTGAGAGGGGGCACCCACTAGAGTTCATTCAGTCGTCCCCACCATGCCTTTTGTCTTAGAGCTAGCTTATTAACACTATGGTCTCAATATTAATAATTAACAATTATCGATTATGCATAAATTATTCGATCTATAGTAAATAATACAAATCTCATTTGCATAAAACTCCTGAATTTTACGAAGGCAACGATTTGTTAATTGACAATTAATAATTATTGAAGACGATAAACAATAAATTATATATTTTCAAAGATAATGATTTCGATCTCGACAAACTTAAAAATGCGGATTTACTTTTGTAAATTAACAAACTTCATTTATTAATTTAGAGAAATCTCGATCTTTGAAATAATTGAAATAATTAATTAACAATATCCTGAAGCTAATGGAATAAACCTTAAATTTAACCAACAACTATAATATGAATGTTCATATAATTATGTGAAGATATATGTATCTTAAACAATTATTATTTAAATCCTATTGTTCCTAAACCATAGGAGTCATCAAGGGGACGTCGGGGTGTCCACAGGCGGAGGGAGGAGAGTTCCTATAGTTCCGTCGCCTTCCCTCTGCTGTCCGTAGGCCTATGATGTTGTCCTCCTTGCGCTCCCGCCTTGCGTAGCTTCCTTGTTCTTCATCTTTTTCTTCCGCCCGTGCTATGGAGTGCCCTTGCTGTAGCGTGGATCGGCGCTGGCTATGACGCTTCCTCCACTTCTTACGCATGCTACGAGGTGCCTTCGCTGTAGCGTTGTTCGTTGTAGGCTGCAGCGTTCCGTCCTTCTCCCGTACACGCGCTGTGGAGTCGCTTCGGTATATCGTTCTCGTTCTCCTCGGGCTGTCCCATTCTGCTACGTTCATCCTCTTCGGATACGCTTTCCTTCTCAGTTGCACTGTGTTGGTGTGGTCGTTCCTGAGAAGTTTGGCTCTGCCGAAAGGTGATCTCACTGGTCGCGTCGGCAAATACAATCGTCGCTGGTTTATTAATTTTTATCCGGCGACCGATGACATATGTTTAGTTATAATCAACAGCGTTCGTTTGCAACCCAACACTTTCTTCCTTGGATTGTTTACGGTAGAAGACGACCGCACCGGAGTTGGCACCACCAAAAAAAAACAAGTCAACGGACGAGGTCTTTCGCGGGATTGACGATCCATCCTTTGTCTTTGATCTCATGTACCTATCTTATTTAAAACATCCGATGCCCACGTGTGACTCCCAACTCCGCACTGCAAAAGCTATGGCTCTCAGGTTTATCGACTCTTCAGCAAAGAAAAACGCAGACATCTAGGCGGCTTTAACTGCAGGGACCTCTTAGTGTTTAGGGTCTTTCTGTGAGCACCTCGGCGTTACAGCTCAAGTCGCTCTGCCTTTTGCACGAGGCTAGGGTCAGATTACTCTGCATCCGGTGATCCTAATTTAAATAAACAACAAGAGATATTCCTCGGTTGTTTAAACAATGATATAAGTCGATATTCTAGACGCGTGAGCTCCGACCCGCGTGACTGGAGAGCCCACCCGGCCACGTGTAAAGTGCTCATAGACACTCAACTACGCGAGGCGGGCATAATGGACCTCCAGGTTTTTCGAACGTTCGCCATGCATCCCTGTTTGCCTGCTCCAGAGTCTTTACGTGAATTTTTCCAAGGGTACAGGACCCGAAAGTTACGAGACGTAACAACTATGTGAACGGTGTGAATAATGAATTCGTGCGACTGAGCCTGTGTGCCCAGATCTCTCGTCAAAAAAATAAATCGAGATTTTATTTTTGCCAATGATCGTGTCTAAGGAGTCGCAATGGCTCGTAAGAGAACTTTTTTTTCGCGCAAAAAACTCACCGGTGCAAAT